>BGPR01012333.1:1202-41769 GCA_013235015.1 Araneus ventricosus
GCCGTAAACGTGCCAAAAATGACCCAAAACATTAAATAAAAAAATTTCTAGATTAAATTTTAAAATTCTGGCTTCGAGGTGCATTCAGTCACCATTACGACTACTTGTGTGCCAAATTTCATGGCTGCAAGTGCAATAGATTCGTCTGGACATCGCAGACACGCACACAAACATTGCATTTATAAGTATAGATTAGGAATCAACCATCATTTTTCGACTTCAGGTTCACTATTTTTGACTATAAACATGACCGACACAACTGAATTAACTTTAAGTTGTACTACAGAATTATAATTCAATTGTTAATTTTGAAACAATGCAGATTTTTAATTTTTCTGTCTGGTCCCACGAAAATATTTGTTTCTCATAATGTTCTTATTGCACATGGTTCCTAGTTGGATAACTGCGACCCTATACAAATAGACGAGTTAAAAAAATGCACTCAATGGAAGGCGCAATTTAAAAACCACAAAAGCTTTTTATTTGCACATAAATTTTAAAATAGAGTTGTAAAAGCTCGTAAACTTTTAAACTGCAATAAGCAAAATCATATCTGGAAATTGAAATTCATGGAAACAGGGTCTATTTCAGGGGTTGCACTGAAGCGCCTCATTAAATTTCGGCAGATGGGCAAAAGGCCGCACGAGCAGAATCTTGAGGGTTATTGTTCTGTAAATATTATTATATCATAGACGATTCTATTATTTCAATGCAAACTGTAAATGGCTGGCAAGGCCGCATAGGAAACTCGAGAAGCAGGCCGCAGGTTTCCCATGCCAGGTCTATTTCATTCGGTCCGACTTAACGTTTTCTAGTTTGTACATGCCGCCCCCCCCCATTTAGCTAGTGAGTAAAGCAAGAAATCGAGGTTTCACTGCATCTGAACACAAACGGACAGGTTTTCCCATTGTAATAATGTTCAACAAATTTTATTTGCACTCTCCAAGTCGCCAAAATTGTAAACAATTCACGTTTGAAGGATAGATTACGAAACAAATTAACCTTCAGGTATGAGGGTCCTTCACCTGATCCAAATTCTGCAACCACCAACGAACACTTTCCGACATGGCATGCAGCGCCCTGACTAATTGCAAAGTAAATTTTCCCTGCACAGCTGTTATGAGCACGCGCCCATCTTGACATAACTCAAGTCTGCCCGAAAATTAACCCAAAGACTCCGACAATTACTCATGTTGAAATTCGGGACACGTTCCCGAAAGAATCACCCCATTCATTTCACTCCTCCCCTCACTTGACCCATATTCGAAAGTTTGTTCAAACGAACAGACAGAATTATTAACTAATGACAGACACCTGCTGGATTGCATTGGTTCCGAGGAGGATACAGCTCGCAACAACACGAATTCGGTCAGCAAAATATGATTTTTCACATGGTTTTCTATAGCATGCACATTTCGGCTCAGGAAGGTCAGATGGTTCAATATGATGGTCACGATATCGATTTTAAAACGATCCGATTACGTTTTTACATCTCTTACGTAGAGAAAGTCAAATCATTTGCACCTAGAAATAAATACCCATAACGTAATCATTTTTCATACGAAACCTCAGAATTAGTTTTACATTGGTTAATTCTGCCAAGTATAGAGTAATAACTGAAGCTTTAAATTATCTCTTTTGAAATCTTTTTTCAGTGGAAATTCTGTAAAGAATGCTTTTTATTCTTTCAAAAATCAAATTATTGCTTTAAAAGTATAAAAAATATTCTATATGTTCGGTTCCAGAACTTTTTCCTGTCATGAACGATTTCTTTTAATTCTAGGACATTCTTGGTCTATTTCGATTTTACAAGTTCGAATTTTAAGTTTCATTTAAACCAATCAGCTGCTTTGGAACTTATCATCAGGAAATAGTAATCAGGAATGTCTGAAAAATCTGATAGATGAAAATAATTTGGTATATGATGGTAACTAACACCTATTAGAGATTGCGATTAAAAGCAATTACACCCGAATTTCGATCAGGGCAGTTTCTTGTTTTCTCTTCTAGTGTTATTGTTTTATTATGGACTAGCCGCCTACGGCGACCAGCTGGTTAGCCAGTCTTGTATCAATAGTAATAAGGCAATTAAGGCCGACATTTTCAACATTTCAATTTTTGTAAGCAATAATTGCAATAAGGACAAAGAAATGAATTCAAAAACACAAACAGTGAATAGGTTAATTAGTATAACTGAATTTTAATTCTTTATACACAAAAAGAAAATATACAGGATGTTTTTGCATATAATGAACTTTGAGTTGATCCCTTATATTTAAGTGTTAAAAAATGATAAGTAAAAATATTCTTTAAAAAATTGTAAAAATGGTGATAATAAGTAATGAAAAATTTGAAGTACAATAATTATATATATGGATCCCAAGGTCTCACGTGACCTCACTTCACTCCGCCCGGGAATATACTATTATTCGTGATAGCCCGTGCAACGCCGGGCCACACAGCTAGTTAGGAAGTTAAATTTTGTGGGTTAAAATGCATCCCAGATGATTTGATTCATCAAATACCGATAGACAAATTTCGCTTTGCAGAAACAAGATCATTTAGCAAGACACGAAACGAACTATATTATAACCCAGAGTTCAAATACGTCAAGTATGGACTAAAAGCACTGAAATACACGAGGCTTGGGAAATGCTCACTGACCTAAAACGAAGAAATAACCTTGAAGGTCTCAAACTTCCTGGTGAACAACTTTTACTACTCCTTTTAATCGAGGCATTTTAACCGAGTTAGCTACGTTATTAGAGACATAAAAGCAGAAGAATCTCGAGACAGATCCAATATTCTAGAATGTTCCAATAAGTTAAAAGCATTTATGAATGCAGATGAGACAACATGAAGAGTCCCCTTCGGCCCCTCACTACAAAATTCGGAAATATTGCCTTGAGAAAACACTATTCAATAATTGTAAAAACGAGTGGCATATGAATCTACTGAACAAATATACTATTTGATTTACAACCACTAAATTGCATTTATTGCTTCTCGGTGCCCCAACATAGAACTTGGATAAGGCGAGTTTGGTACCATGAAAACATTGAACCATTTTGGTAATCAGGAGTGGCATTAGAGTCTGCCCGACTTGTACAAGGGGAGGGGCGTAATGATGACTCTCTCAAATTTTTGTCAGATCTTTAGCTACCAGATGAATAAAATAGATAAAATTTTGAACGAGGTACAAAATTTTTCCCCGACTGGGGCTCTGACCCCCCATGGCGGTAATGACGAGACATTTAATTGTAATCTTGTGAATACTGACAAAAGCAGACACTTAATTGTATTTTTGTGAACACTGATAAAAGCGCAGACGGGAGTAAATAATTCGCATTAAAAAAAAAGTGGTTAAACCTTTAAACACTGCGACGATTTTAGTTAATTTTTTTCCCTCTGGACGAGAGGTCTATTTTACAGAACTATTATTATATTTCAAAAATGCCAAGCAACTCCACTGCTATATCATCAACGTTCAGTCATATTTATTATAGGTTTTTAAAATCTTTCATTAAAACTTAGGTAAAATCGTAGAAAAATATTGAGCAATTGTTTATGATTAAGAGCAACATAAGACATAAAATCGCCTCCGTTTTGTAGTTCTTGAAAAAAAAAAAATACATATGAAACAATAAGCCTAAAGTATAAATATGTAGATTTGTTAAAAATATAAACAGACAGAGCATAAAAAAAAATAATACATGGCGATCCAAAACCAATGCCAAACCAGCGGGAGTGACCTCCCCGAAACTTTCTCGCATACGACCAGTAATGTGGGGTGGGTAAACACCCAGTTGGTAGGTAAATATTTTTGGGGTATTTACCCAAGGCCTGGTTATTTTGAAAATAAATTATGAATGGTTATTTACAATGAAACATATAAAATTTATGAATTCCCAAAAACTTAATATTTTGCAAAAAAATTGCGTATGTTCGCAATTTTTCCGCGCGCTGAGGCACCACAACTTTATTTAACGTTTTTGAGTACGGAATCTTACTATAGATATCGCACAACATTTCAGTACACCTCTGGTTAATCACAGAAGTCCATCTGGAGAATGCCAAAACGTCAGTTTCGTTTTGGGGATTGCCATTATTTCGGCGCGTGTTTGCGGCTCGCTACAATTTCCGCCAAGGTCAAACGCCAACCATACTCACTTGAGTGAAATAAGCGAAACGCTCGCCAACACACAGTCGTAATGTGCATTTTGAACTAAATATGCAATTTGAACACCTGTTTTTTAACCGATTGAGATGAAAATTGGGCACAGATCTATAATTAATGTTAGCATCCGCGATATCAAGTTTTATTTGTCTAAGTCAAAGGGTTTATGAGATACAAGTATGCGATTATACAGACCGACAGACAGTCAACCCGTTGACGGATTTGGCCTAAAATGTTATACGGACCTACACTCATGACGATAAAACTGTGTACCAAATTTTATCCATCTAGCTATTCAAGTTTTTGAGTTATAGTGTTCACATGACTTCGGACATGCAGGCAGACAGACTTCCCGTTGACGGATTTTGTCCAAAATTTGACAGAAACCTACAAATTATATTTAAAGACCACATACCAAATTTCATCCCCGTAGCTCTAATAGTTTTCGAGTTATCGTGTTCACAGACAGACAGACATAATTCCAAAATTGTGTTTTTCGGACTCAGGGAGGTGTAAAACGTGGAGATTCGTCAAAATCTGGAGTATATATAGTACAAAACTTTCTCTTTGTATATACCTCGTATACGAGAAAGTAAAAATTCCAGGGAACATCTATCTCTTTATCTTCACCATAAGTGGTTGAAGAATACTACGCATACCTGTCGGACTCGTGCTGAATTGGAGGGTCAGCAAGAAAAGTTTGTTTCAAGGACGCACGAGTGGTGTGGTTGCCGCATGATAGCTTACGATAGAGAGATAAGGAAATGAGAAATAGTCGACGAAAAGGGATGGGAGAGTTTCTTCGACTTTTATTTATTAATATTTTCATTTCAGTTCCGTAAAACTAGGAATTATATAAAAAAAACCCATCAGTGTCCGGAAAAGCTAGCTAATATGCAACTACATTTTTAAATTTTGTTGTCTATATACTCCGGGGTACTTTTAGGTGTCTATAAATTTTTTGCGCCCCCTCCCCCCCTCTTTTGCAACCCAGTCGCCGTCACTGTTACCATTGGCGATCCTTTTTTCAGGGGGGGCTTAATAAATGTTCTAAATACACGAAAAAAATTTTCGCGATTTCAAATGTCCATGCAAGAGGAGAAATCAGACAAATGAATTATTATTTAAACTAAAACTTAATTAAAGGAAGCTATTTGCCATTTTAATAAAATATATTCTATTTAAAATCCTTTGGAGTTTTCTTCATTTACCTTTGCTAAAGAATCATATAGCGAGTACGTATATACAAGCACTCTAATGCAAGGGGGGGGGGGGGCTCCCTAGAAATACAGTGAATGCATGCATTGAACTTGAATTTCATCATCAGCTTCATTATACCGTTTCCTGAGCCTCAATGCGGAAGACAATCTAGCCGAGTTTCTATTACCTTACTTCCTCTCTGTCTTTCCCCTTTCGAACAGCTACTTTTTTTGCAAATCTATACTTATAAAAGACAATGTTTGTGTGCGTGCGATGTCCAGACGGATCTATAGCACTTACAGCCTTGAAATTTGGTACACAGGTAGTCTTAATGGTGACTCAATGCACCTCGAAGCCGGAATTTTAAAATTTTATCTAGAATTTTTATTTAATATTTCGTGTTGTTTTGGGCGATTTTTCGCACAATTTCTCAATAGCATGGCTTCAGATAATTGTATGAAAAAAATAAATACGTCATCGGAAAGAGCAAAAGATTTCCGTTCTAATAAAGTTAGTTTTAATTTCTAACGTAATTTACAGAATTTTGAGAATTTTTTAAAAAATAGTCGATTAACCCTAAAAAACTTAATTTAGAACTTCAATTTCTTGCATCCGCCGTTCTAATTTTGTTATCAATTTGAAATTTGTTGAAGTAATAAATATATCGTTTCTCCGTGATTTAAAACAAGAATGGTTAAAATCGAACGGGTGGTTGAAGTTTAATTTTTTTCTGAAGTGTTAAAACTTTTCGCTTCAAAATTCCCTTTACTATTCTTCGTAATCAAGGTCGCATGACGTATTTTCCCATTATGCATTTCGTCGAAACCATGTAACGGCATAATCCCTTTGCTTCGCGTCTGATACCTTTAGAAGACTGGAAAAAATGAAATATGTCTTCTAGGAGCTATTTACATAATGCGACTTCAAAGTTTAAACCTGAAGTGGAAGATTTCATCTTTTTTTTTTTTTTTCCTCTTCTTGCACACAGAAATAGACAGAATACCACAAATTATGTTTGTCGTATTGTTCCATTTGAAATCGTTTAAAATTTCATTCGGTAAGCCTTCCCAACATGCGTCGTTTCAATTTCATTGGCTGACGGTGCAGAGCGCAGGATATGTCATAACCTTCAACTGAATGCCTTCGATTATTATTTTCGGCAGTGTCTTAATGTGTTTATTTCGCATATTTTGCTTCCTATATAATAATCATTTTCATGTCGCAATTTTTTAATATTGTTTCAGACTAACGTACTCTGTACTGTTTTTCTAACGTTGAAATATCATTATCGCGAAGAAAAATAAAGGGGAGGGGAGAATCAATAATGTTTATGTTTTGTTTTCAAAACTTTTAGTGTCATTGTGGGTGTTTTTTTTTTTTCATTTTATTGAAGTCCTGATTCCACGGGCATCGCCGTGCGTGCCCTGCTGGTCTCAAATAAAATGAAACATTGAGATCTTGGAATAAACCCAGTTCCGTAGCGACAGGAGTGCAAGGTGGTATAGATGCCCCGGGTGCCACGAAGTCAAAACATTACGTTCATGCCATTTACAAAGCAAAATACGATGAAGGGGCGTAAAAATAATAGCAAGCGTAATTGGCGCTCGGGGGCGTGGTAAGTCATTGATGACGACTGGGGGAAAAAATAAATCATATTCTTCAGGCGCCACTTATCCTCGGTTCGCCAATGGCCACGCTGACAAAACGTTACTTTTTTGTCACTTTTTAAAGCCAAATACGATGAGGGGAGGAAAAATATGTCCCGAGCGCCGTTTACACAAGACAAGCCAATGATATGAAAAGAGGAAGTCACATTTTGACCGGGACGCCACTGAAGAAACAGCAAAAAATCCAAGACCGGTATACCCGATCATAAATTCGCGCGCGCAGACAATGTCGGAAAAGTCTGAACGGGGTAGCCTTTAATACGTGCAGCACTGTGACCCAAGAAAATTGACCGTGACCCAAGAAAATTGACAGTTACAACAATACATCAAAGAAAGGTCACATAATCATTGCAGCAAATAGTGATTAAATAAAGTTTTAAGAACTTTTCTGGTCTCGGAATACGACAAGTGTATATCCCACCCGTGTGATCTGACCCACGATCAGATGATCCCCGAGCTACTCGCGTCGTAAGGGATTTGTGGTTAGTCTGAGTTGGACCAGATGCGCCATTCCCACGACGCGTGACTTGGCAAATTTTCTTCCCGCCGTCTGGCCAGGGAACCACTTTTCGTCAACACTCTACAGATCAGCAGCAGTTTTCCAGAGTTCCCCTTCGTTCTGTTTCTCACCAAGCGCGCGCCTGGGGCCTCCGAGAAGAAAAGGGCCCCGACGGTATCATTTCAATTTTGAATAATATTTAATAGTAAGCATTTCATCGAATTTTATGAGCTCACTGAGTTCCAAAAAGGAAACAAAATTTCATAAAAATTCGAAATATTTTTGGGTACTGGAGTTTAGTGTTACATTTATAGCTTTATTAATTACAACGCAGGTCTTTTCGTTTGATTTGAAAATAATGTTTTCGAAATGTGAAAAAAAAAAAAAAATGCTTCTTTAAATTCATATTCAACAGAAAGAGTAAATGTGTTCTATTCTCATTTGTTATATTTGCGAAGATTGTGACTACCAATTTCCTTATATTTAATTCGATAAAAATAGGATATGGCGTACAAGAAATGAAATTTTTGCTATAACAATGCATCTGAAGCGTTGCTATTAAAGCATGCCCTATTTAATATCCAACACAATTTTCATGTAAAAATAACAAGAAATTAATAGTCTATTTAAATCTTATAATTTCAACAACTGACCGTTTCTTGATGACAATATATTTTTAAATATTTATTATCTTAAAAAATATGTTCTTAAAATGAATTTCCGTTTTTCTCGATTTCTTGCGTTTTCATTTTTTAAACTAAAATAAAAATGTTAATTATCTGTCTTGAAAAGAGAGTCAAGAATTATTGTTACGTTCAATGCCCTGAATTTCTGCAATGGCTTATTTAATATTATTACAACTCTATATATATGAAACATGAACTAAAGAACATTTGAACTTGACATTTAGTTTACAAGAAGTCATAATCGCTTTCTTTCGATGCAATGAGTATAAAATTTTTATAAATTTAAACTTTGTCGCTTTACAAAGTATCTACGGCTGTCTTCGCGAAAAAATGAAGCGAAGGGCTCCACCGAACCCATCTTTTGGGGTAGAAAAAATTTGCCGATGATTACAAAATTTCATATGATTGTTACAAAAAAATTATTCTACAATTAGTTGAAAGCCGTTTCTGTATAAAAATTATACGAAGGTCAAAATAAATACGCAAAGATGGACACAATAATTACGAATGTATATTTCTTTTTGAAAAAAACGTTTAATTACTTTAAAACTCTGTGGAGATCTACAAAGTACCTTTTTCCACAATATATTGCAGTATTTTGTTTGCATTGATACTTCATTATAATTATAAACCGAATAAATATATTGAAATCATTAAAATACTCTTTTTGTTCGCTAGGGGGCGCTGCATCTGACTCAGTCGAATCAGTGAAGAAGTGAAATTTTCAGGTTTGGCGTTTTTTTCACTTGGCAGTTTGGTCCTTACTAGATTTCCTTTCGCCAATTTAAAATATAGAAACCCTGTTTAACCACATGGGGTCAACGCTGAAAAGGGACTTGCTTTTTTCTGGGATGTGTATGCTTGAGAGTAATTGGTCCTGGTTTCATTGTTGTAAAAAAGGGCTTCTGTTTGTATTTACGTGGGTTTTCAGACCACACCTCAGCCACAACCGTCGGTTGTGCCTCAGCGCAATTTTATTGGCTATTATTGAAACAATATTTGTTAGATAATTTGATATATTACGAAATGTAATTAATAACTCGTACGCAGTTATACAATTAGGAGCTAAGGTAATTTTAGTTTTCCATGTTGATGTGACTTTCAAATAAAAACTGAGCTAGTTCCAATCAGTTGCACTCTCATATAATGCAACAATTCATTTTACAAAAATGTAGTATCATAATTTCTTCTATTATTATTCAGGATGTTAACAATTTTATTACTTTTTATTCAAATTCAACGAATATTACATACAAAATTATTACTTAGGTCGTTAAAAATTGTGATAGACTCTCAATCGTCAAAATTAAGCGTGCTCAAATAGTTTTTCCTATTTAAGAAATATTATTTTGACAATAGGATACTTATTGGAGTCATACATTTTCTGAACTTCAACCCGGGATAGGAGGAGCGATGACGTGCCGCGTATGCATTCATATGGAATCAAAATTTGATTAAATTAATCAATTGACATGAAATTAATTTTGAAAACATCAAAACACTGTACTGTCATCGATAGTACAAAATTTTAAATCTCTTAATTCAGTCGTAGGTTCAAGGGACGAAGCTAGTACGGTTAGCACATCTGAAATAGGAATGGCAGTTCTTTGTCATCTGCATCCGTTAGGAGATAAATGCAATATAGTCCATAATATAACTTCGAAACTCCTTGAATCCTCGTTCATCCAGAAATTCAGATCGACTCTTATTGTATTAACTGTTTTATTAGTTTAGTTTATTTAATATATTTGCGTTCCATTTTGAAACAACAGGAGGGCCACATCGGGACGCTTCTGAACCGTGGTCAGATGACGAGGACGATACCTGGACCGATACCTTCTTCTCCGAACTTCAGCACCACATCAATGATAGGACGTTTGACCATCGATTCGTTCGTTGACCAGATTACACTAGGTCCACATATATTGCGGTTCTTAGATGGAATCAGGTTTCGAATCTGGTACCATCCGGCCCAGAAGCCGAGCCTCTACCACCAGGCCACCTCGGGCTCTGTTTTCTTAAAGGAAGTAACAAAAAAAAATTACAAAGTAGCTTTAAAAAAATTAACTTTAAAAAGTTCCTTTATCCCAACTTTTCTAACATATGAAATATTGACACTCAAATGTTACAAATGCAGATTAATCTATCGAAAATAACGAAAACATGTTGCTCATGCTTTTTGCACGTATCCTGATTTTTTTATCAAGATTATTGATTACTTACTTTGTTCTTTGCTTTTTTTAAAATTTAGATCTATTTATACCTTTTACCTTGAGTTGTTTCATTTTTGCAAAGATGCAATTTTTTAAATTTATTTTTCACTCACTCACTGGTGTGCTAAAGTTTTAAAATTTTGCACACTTATATGCTCTCGATGACACTGCATTGTTTTAATATTTTCAGGACTTAAATATCACTTAACTGATTAATTTAATTACATTTTTTTCCCATACGAATGACGCCACGCGGTGGAAAATTCCAGAAAATATTGATTTCAAGATTGCATAATATTCATAATTATGGAGCTTTGCTTTGGCTTGGAGCATTTTTTTTTCTTTGTTGCATGAATTCATGCCTCAAGAATTGTTTAAAACTTATAAAATGGCGCGAGAAAACGGTTTATAACACTTGCTTCTTCATTGAAAAGAGGCATAGATAGTATGCAGGTTTGAAAATTTAATATTAAATATCAAATTTGTTTTTGCATTCCCACTTCATATTACTTCAGTATTTAGCATGAACATAATTTCTTTTAGTGCTTTATGCCTCATTAATGTTATTAGAAAATAATCGTGATGTGTTCAGTAATAATACAGAAAGCAATTTTGGAAAGAAAAGTTATTTGCAGCTTCCTTTTATTCGATAATAATTAAATTTTGATTTACCATATGCAAATTTCGAAATCTTAATTATTATTAATTTAGATGTGAATTAAATATACTGATTATAAAGTTACATAACGTAGCAATTATAAAATGAAAATTTATCAATAAAAATGTAGTTATCATTAAAAGTATGCATTCGAAACTGCTAGAAAACTAAGACGCGAGAACAGAGTACAAAATACAATAGGCCACGGGAACGGATCGCGTCTGTTCGATCTCGCGTCTTTGATGTTTACCGCCAGAAGTCGGGAAACCACAGATGCCCTTACAAGCCCCCGAGCGACATCGAACCTAACTGTTCCCATGGCGGGAAGTAACGCGCACCGCAGACAAAATCTGCGGTTTATCTGATCGTGGGTCCAGGGCTTAATACGGATTTAATTTTTCATGCCCGATCCGATATCAGGCTACAAATTCACCTTTCGGTCCAACACTGCCTAAAAAATAACAATGAAATTTCTGTTTTTGAATATTAATTAGTCTTGTATTCTTAGTGTTTAATGGGAAGACTTTTTTTTTTTTTATCATGTAGCGGCAAGCATACGATTTTATAGAATTAATCAATATGCGAAAATAGTAAAAACGAGAATAACAGTGTGTAAAATATAAAAATTGCTTGTGCGATTCTAATGAGAAAACTTTTGAAATATTCTTTGTTCCGAGATTTATGGTACAAAACAAATTAACTGTGTGTTGTTTGCAGTTAGTAGAAAGCATGTGTCATAAATTAGCAGCTACTGCGATATACCAAAGCGCAGGTTTCACAGTATCATTACTCAACAATCATGTGACCGCGAAAAAAAAACGTTTAGTGCTATGTCAACCGTTCGTATAAGGCAGTGTTTCCCAAAGTGGGGCCCATGTCCCACAGGGTGATTGTTAAGTCGACCAAAGTTTAAAAGGAACCGTCTATTGCGATTTAACTGGTATATATAAATTGTCAGATCGGAACGGCACATTTTTCTTTAGAATCTACTCGGTGATTAATTTTCAAATATAAATATAAAAAAGTTTTCATCCCAGCAACCTTCTTTACAAAAAAAAAAAAAAAATGTCGAAATTACGAAAGTTTATTAATAAATTATTTCGTACAATTTCCTAGCGATTTCTTCTAAAAACCTGTCATCTAAATTTCTTCAGTAAACAATTCAATTTTTGAATATTAAAAGGTATATGTTACACGGGGGCATAAGAATTTTCGATAAGCTAAGGCGACGCATGGCACGGAAAAGGTTGGGAAACACTGGTATAAGGCGATATGAAAAGCATTTACCAAGTATATCTAAAAAACAATACAAGTCGAACTCGTATTACTAAACGTTAAAAACAGGAGTAGAAACAAAATACAAAAGAGTTTTAAAATAAAAACGATACATGTTTTTTCGGTAATCTTTCCTCAAGGAAAGAAAACAACAAAAGATCAGAAGAGTCAATAAATTCTTTTTCAAATGATTTAATTTTGAACACCGCGTTGAGGGAAAAACATGCATTATTGGCCAATGCAGGTCCATGTCGAAAAGGTTTCGCTAGGAGACTAAGGTTAAATGTCAAATACACCTATTAAAATTGTTCTAGTTCATTCACTTGTTTCTTATGAACGCAATGCAAAAAAAAAACAAAAACTTTTAACTTTTTTTTTGACAAAAAGCATAAACATACTTCAATTCTTGAAGTTTCTGCAACAATTGCAACGTTTTTAACACTCTGACCGAAATATCGGACTTTATGAACGCTAAAAGTATATATTACGTAAACGGATATTCAAAGGATTAGAGGAATAAACCTCTTCTATTCTTCTTTAGGGATGGAGAGCAGCATTAGTGATATTCACTAACGCTGCTTCATTCTTAGAAAAATTCTTTTTCATTAAAAAATGTGTAAAAAAAGGCCATTCTTTTGTAAAATAACCACCATCATTTGCAAATTTTTACGCTACTCCTACAACAACTTGTTACTCCCAATTTTCAAGCATTGATTAGAAAGGGTACGAAAATACCATTTTTATCAGTCTGAAATCGTTACTTGAGCAAAAAGAGGACAATATTTGTTTCAATTTTAGGTTCCAAAAATTCCAGAAGTAAATCTCTAACTACGCTATTACACATTTAACTACTTCATAATCTTCAAAAAGTGTTTTAAATAAAACACTAATAATACATCTCATTTTCAGTCCTTCATGGATGAGCAGAAAAGATGCCATAAATAACAGTAAGCAAGAGAAAAACGTGGAAACTTACACGGGCTCTGGTTGCCATTTTCTTGTTCGCTGACAGGCATTCCCCATTCTGAATAAATATTGGTATTCCAACAGACAACAAACATATAAAGCAAGACGGGAGACAGAAATCGATCTGCCGACCTGACAAGCAGTGAACCTCAGCCGACCGAAACACCCCAATTGCGCAAAAAAACAAAAAAAAAAAGCCTTTACCGATAGCTTGAACTTTCTTCTGCAGCCGTGTGCATAACGCAAGTCGCCTCGCTGCTTAGACTATTGAGAAATATTTCGCTTCTGTAGGTGACCCCAATTGAAGGCGTTTAAATTAAAAGTGAAACCTGTTCCAGTGCATTTGCGTCAGCCTCCAACGCTGGGAGTAGAACAAATGGTCTCTTTTCGGCTGACACAACTATCGAGAAAATATAGAATGCGATGAAGTAGGTTTTATTGTTGGATGGTTAACAATTGAAAAATACCTGCGGCTTGGGCGGAATACTGGTGAGATACGAGAGGATATGCAGTGAAAGAAATGGATGCTTTGATAAGCAGAACACTATCCTTTCTCGGATCTAGTTATCAAAAACATCTATTCAAATCTATTTCTGTTGAATAGAATGTTGAATCTCAGAAAGGAGTCATTGATTTAAAATTTCTTAAAACAGCTCCGAGTTAGTTTTATTCAATGCAGGTTGGCGAAAAATCGATTCAATCAAGTCAGACTCGATCTTGCGGATGTTATATCGGATTATGTCGGTAAATATGGTAGGCAGTAACAGCGAGAAATCGGTCATTTTTTAAAATCGGCTTAGAGCTTATTAGTTATTTTTTTTAACACATTGCTGCCAAGCCTGGTTTGAAAAAAACTTTGAATCATATAGTTTTGAAAATTGGTACACATGTTCGTGAGGGGCTCCTGAAGAATATACTAAAAGTCCCTAGTACTGAGGAGGAGCTCGAGCCGCCATCTTGGATTTCATCCCCTTTTTAATTTTAGTTTTTCTTGAATATATCGAAAACTATTCAGTTTTCAAATTACAATTGATGTAACAAATTAAAGAGCATAAAATTCCCTACAAATAGATGCTTTTATTTTTCTTCTAGTTTTAATAGTTTCCGAGAAAATGGGTCTCAAACTTTGCCTCCATCTTGGATTTCATGCCCTTTTTCAAAATATCTCGAAAACTATTTAATTTTGAAATTATACGTAATGCAACAAAATAAAGAACGCAAAATTCCCTACAAAAGCGTGCTTTTATTTTTGTTCTAGCTTTAATAGTTTTATCATTTATTTTTTTTTTTACTTATCATTTATTTTATTTTAATTTATCATCACCGAGATCATGGTATTCAAATTTTGCTACCATCTTGGATTTAGTTTTTCTTAAATATCTCAGACCCATTATCTCAGAAACTATTATAGATAAAAGAATAATAAATGCTTTTATTCTTAGGGAATTTCACGTTCTTTAATTTGTTAGATCAATTGTAATTTGAAAACTGAATAGTTTTTAAGATATTCAAGAAAAACTACATTAAAAAAGGAGATGAAATCCAAGATAGCGGCGCGAACTCCCCCTCCCTCTTCAGGACCAGGGATTTTTAGTATGTTCATCAGGAGCCTCTCACGAACATGTATACCAATTTTCAAAACTATATGATTTAATGTTTTTTTTCAAACCCTTCGTTGACTGGACTATCAACTAAGATTTTTTACAAATTCATCCACTTTGAGACCCATTATCTCGGAAATTAATAAAGCTAGAAGAAAAATAAAAGCATGTATTTGTAAGGAATGGGGAACTTCAGCATTTTTTAAAAACACGTGAAAGCCATCCGTATTTGTAGAAAAAAATCATTCTAATTTCAAATATGCAAGTGAAATTTTACAGAAAAATTTATATATTTAAACATTGAGAGCGAAAGATGCACTGAAATAGCAGGAATCATGATGCAATCCCAAACGCACTCTCATTGGCCGAGTAGATTTTGACGTCAAGGGTGCCTTCCTTCGCTACTTCTGTACCCTGCTTTGAATCGAGGCGTTTGTACCAGCTAAAAAGTGAAGTTTTTAGCTTTTCTACTCTTCAACGTTCAATTGCACAATGGATATTGGTTTTGTACAAGGTAAATCGAATAATTTGCCAAGGATTGATTGGAGGTTTTGTCAGTACATGTGTCTGTAATTATTCAGTTCCGACAAAGAAACTGGACACAAAACGCCGGCTCGTAAATTACCTCATAAGAAAAGTTGTTTTGACCTTCCCTTCAGTTACCGGAACAGGGCTCTATATTATACAGAAAAGGATTCGCCTTAGAAAAAACGGATAGGTTTTCGAAACCATCAAGCAACAATAAATTGCAGAGGGGCCCTCGGGCATGCCGAGAAGACGCTGCGATTTCTGTTGCACAAGCAAGAACGGAAAGATTTTGTATAATGTATTAAATTTCGTATGCCTACAGCAAAAAAAAAAAAAAAACAAAAACAGGAATTTATTTATTTCAGAAGTTCCTTTCAAAATAACTTCAGGTACGGCATGTTTTTTAAAAACACCTGTGCCTTTTAAAAATTAATTATATTTTATAGTTTTATTTTACTACGCTTTATTTTACTATATAAATTATTTCCTTTGTATTAATTTTAAAATACTAGTTTATACTAATTAATATAAAATTGTAACCACTTTCGTAAATTGCTTTGAAAGAAAGATAGCATTGTTGTGAAGCACTGTGAAAGATTGCTTTGTAGAAAAGATACGAACAAAGTATCTGTAAGTAGTAAGCCTTCTTTACTGCAAAGTAAGCTTTTTTCATTATGTTAGTTAATTTTTGAATTATATAAAAAAAAACCTATATAAATTTATAATAATATTCAAACCAGACCAAATGCGACTATCTAGGAATTTAAGTGCTGTCATCAACAAACTCGAGATGCACGATGAGATAAATTTATCCCACCTTTTCTCAACTATAATAATTGATGAGCAAACTAACTTTTTGAAGACTAATTTTGATTTTAATACATTCATTGAATATAAGAATTTATTTTACAACAAAAGTTAATTCTGCGAATTATTTTATTGAACTACAAATGAAAACGAATTTCATTATCAAAAAAGCCGTGGATTTAAACTAATTTTTAAGATATTCTTGTTAATTTTCAATAGTACTGGTAATTTTTAAAAAAATATAAGAAACATTCGAAAATCCATTGAAAAAATTTATGCTACAAAAATAACATGTGAGCAAGTTTTTTTTTAAAAAAAGATTTTTAAAGAAGGTGGGATCTTTTATATTTTTAATGGTGGCAATGGCCCCTCAAAGGGTAAAAAAAAAATAAATTCCATGTAATCAAATGGAAAAAACTAACTTGATTTGCTTTAAAATATCTTAATTTTTTTTGCTGCTTACCTCACCTTATACTTCTTTTAAAAACAAAAAAGATATCGAATTCTGAATTTACTGTGCTTCATGATATACACCTTTAATAGATATAATATAGATTAATAACTCACATCAAAATGATCTCCACAGACATGACGAACGCCGCTTGCTGATAATTCCGGATTTAGCTTCGGATCTCTCTTCATCGCTTTACACCACTTTTTGCGAATAACATAATTTTTTGGCACATTGATAAATAATTTATCGGGTGCTGTTACAGTTGTATTACGACATTTAGGAACAATACAATACTTGTATCTTTCCGACATTATTTTATCTGATGCGATAGTTGGAAAATATAGAAGAAAAAAAAAAGAGAATCTGTATAGAGAGCGAACGGGATGGAAGCGTGTGTCTCCCCTGTCTGGCAACTTTGACGTCAGACCCGTTTCGCGCCAAAATGGATAGTTTTTCCCGCGAATTCTGAGAGCGAACTTTGATTGCAAATTAAAAAAAAAAAATTGTCTAGGATTTTTTTTAGTGTTATTGTTCGTTTCGAAGCATTTTAAATCGATTTAAAAAATAAAAAAAATGCTGAAGTTCCCTATTTTACGCTCTTTAATTTGCTAAATCAATTGTAATTTGAAAACTGAATAGTTTTCGAGATATTCACGAAAAACTAAAAAAAGAGGGATGAAAGCCAAGATGGCGACGCGAGACCCCCCTTCAGGAACAGGGACCCCTCACGAACATGTGTACCAATTTTCAAAATCATATGACTTAATGTTTTTTCACCCCCATTTTGTGCCTCCGTTGACTGCACTATAAAGCTTTATCTTAACATGCGTTGACACCCCTGGATCTATCTCACCCAGGATTCCTTCCCGGAATTCCCCCCTTTTTTCGGTTTTCTTTTTTGAAACATCCGGTAAACAAAGCTTTATGACTATGCTTTCGATTTATCGTATTCAACGTCTGGGGAAATAATAAAAAAAGAACGTTTTCTTTCCACTTCTCGAGAAAATTAAACATTTTCATGACGCTCTTGAAAAATCGGATTTGGATGGGTCCGTTGATGATTCGTCATAAAGGGGGTCGACTGTATTTGCATATACCGTATAGTTAACATTTCAGTTTACATCAAATTGGGTAAAAATTCAGGGATTCAATTTTGTAACAGTGTTGTACAATCGTCAATGAATGGGACATATATTATTGAATCTTCACAAAAACAGTGGCGATGTTAATGGCTCAAGAGGACAAGTTTATTCAGATTTTTAAAAAACCTGATCAACCGAGTTAATTAGCATAGTTAATTAACAGCCATCTTGGAATTTTCCCATTACGTCTACCAATTTTTTTCGCTGAATCGACTCCCCGTCATGAAATTAGCCTTCCAAAAAATTTTTTATAGAGTTTCGATTAAAATTTAGAGAGCTATAGGGTTTTGAAAAATGGCGTTTCCCATATTAAATGAATTTTACAGGGATGAGATTGACAAAAAAAGGAAAAAGACTGAAATCATACGAGAGCAAAAAAATTGTACCATAATTTATACGCGAAAGAAGTAAAACATCAGAACATGCAGCATGATGGAAATATTGCACTATAATAATTAATAACTTAATTATTTATAATTCATTACATATAAATAAGAAAAAGAATATTAAATTATTATTAAATCATTCACATTAAAAGTTAATAAACAAGTTCTTTTTTTTTTTTTACAAAATATGCCACAGAGGTTTTGTTTTCTGCAAAAAGGTGGTGCTTAATACTTTGAATGGCACTGAATGTTGGAATGTTCATCCTTGTAGAGTTTGCTGATATAATGTTGATTCGTCAGTAGAAGATGAATCAGCTAGTTTCCATGCACGGTCGAGCAACGGAAATCTGGGGGACGGAATTTTGTGAGGAAAAAAGACAAAAAAAGGGGCATTTCTCCAAAATAACAAAAACGCGAAAAAATCTCAGCCCTGATTTTAGGAACGTTTGACGATATTTCGGAAAGTATTATATAGTGTTCAAAAAAATTTTCATTCACTAAAAGAACACTATTTTGTTTTACATAAAGCCATGAAAAAAATTCACAAATAAAAAAATTTTAAACACGACTGAAAAAAAAGTTAATTGTAACATAGTAAAATTTTTATATGAGAGCAAAGCTGTGACCTTATAACGCTGGTATCCGAAAAATCAAGTGCATATGTTCAATAGTTTCCGACATATTTGCAAAAAAACTGCAAATTCCCACTGTTGAGAGGCAACGCCCACTTTTTGAGGGACCGTATATTATACTCTTGCACGAAGAGTTTTCATGAAAAGTACACCGATAAATGCAAATAAATATATGGTCCCTGAAAAAGTGGGCGTTGCCTGTTAACAGTGGGAATTAGCAGTATTTCGGAAACTATTATACATATGCACTTGATTTTTTGGATACCGGTGTTTTAACGTCTCAGCTTTGCTCTAATATAAAAATTTTACTATGTTACAATTCACTTTTTTTCACCGTCAAGGTAAAATTTTTTTTTAAATTAATTTTTTTTTTTATTATTTGTGAATCTTTTTCATGGCTTTATGTAAAAAATAGTGTTCTTTTAGTGAGAGAAAATTTTTTTGAGAAATATATAATACTTTCCGAGATATCGTCTAAAGTTCCTAAAATTCATTTAACATGGGAAACGCCATTTTTCAAAACCCTATAACTCTCGAAGTTTTAATCAAAACTCTATAAAAAATTTTGGGGAGGCTAATTTCATGACGGGGAGCCGATTCAGCGAAAAAAATTGATAGGCGCAATGGGAAAATTCCGAGATAGCTGTTAATTAACTCGGCTAATCCGTTTTTTTTTTTCTGAATAAATCTGTCCTCTTGAGCCATTAACATCGACACTAGTTTTGTGAAGATTCAGTAACATATACCAGTTATAGAGGTGTCCCATTCATTTTGTTGATGATTGTACATCATTCCTATTACAATAATTAGCACCATTAGACTGAATCCTGATGAAACCGATACAGTTTGTTAAACATGGATTTCCACATATCAGCTATACAGCCACACCCATTGACCAGATAGCAATTTAGTTGAAAATACAAGGAAAATGATAATACGAAAACCAGAGTTTTAAGTCAGTTGTGGATGACCGCATTATATATATATATCGAATAAACGGCAATAGCGTGTTATTTTACTGAACTTTCATTCTGGAATGATGTGAAAAAGTTACTGAAAAAAGTTAATTTTTTTTTTTTATGAAATACCTTATTAGACGAATGACTTGAATGCAACCTTATTTTAATGAAATACCTTTTTTGCTTTTCTATCACTTTATCTACATTTGCTTTCATTCAATAAAGCTTACAATAATGTGCAATTGGGTGACTTCCACATCTTACAGATTATGCAGCCGCTTACCACATGTCCATTCACCTGACGTCTCCGCTTATGTTATCTGAAATTTGAACGTTGTTCCTTCTGTAAAGATTACCAATACATTATCCATTGCTAATCAAAATTAATCTGGCCCGGCGCACGGGACGTGCATCACTTGAGCATTAATAACTGCACTGCTCATCAATTGCAGTTTTAACAAAAACGTTATGGAAGTTCTCGCATTTTATTTCTCCCGAATGACATAAGTCACCCTAAATTCGATAATCCTAGTTTTATTATTTGAATTTTTCGATATCCAAATAAAATGAGTACATTTATTTAGGCAGTCACTTTGAATATTATACTGCTGAATTTTTTTGGGGGAAATTTATATTTCTTCAAACGATTAATTTCTATTGCTTTTGCTTTATTTATAATACCTAGTTTTAGGCAGCTAAAATGAAATGAATTTAATTTTTCTCGCAAAATTGTGTGGGGGTGGGCGACACTGACGAAAGGTAATTAAATTAAACACTATTAAAAAGAACTGCAGCATAAATTTTAGTTTATCTTAAATTTTTTCTCACTCTGAAATAAATTAAGTCCTTAAAAAAATTACACTGTATTATCAAATTTTTTAAAATCTATAGGTCTAGCTAAAATTGAGCATCATTTAAAGCAACAGTGAAAGTTAATTTTGTATCTGTAACAGGGTGGCCACCATTTTTGCTGTTTCAGTTTCCCTGACTTTTCCAGGTTTTATAAAAAATTTCCCTGACTTTTTTCGGAGGTAGCCCATCAACCATAGAAAAAAATCACCTGCATATAGGCCATTCTAAGTATTCATTCAAGTCAGTATGGTTTCAATAAAAAAGCAAAATGTTTGAAAAAAGAACATTTATTTAAAACTTCTAAACAATAAACCATAAAATAACTAATACATCTTTACAATGAAAAATTCTACTCTACCGAATTTTCCAGGTTTTTCTGATTAAAAATAAAAACTTAAAAAATCTTTAGGACGATCAAAATCTCAATAAAAATATACATTGCAAAATAAAACATAAAAAGGCAGAGAAAAAAAAATGTAAGAAAACGATTTTTTTTACTGATGTTTATAAATTAAAACACAGAAGCGTAATATTCTGTCACACGAATGGCATCGAATAGTTTGCAAAAGAAAAAAAGCAACTTTTTATTCCAACCAATTTCCTTCAATACAGCTCAAAATGGACAATATATAATGAGAAATAAATAAAATAAAACATCAAAGACAAAAAAGAGAGAAAAAATAAAATTAGCGAAAATGGGAAAAACCCGAATTTATCATTTAAAATTAAATAAATAAAACTCTAATTTGAATTTTTTTTAAAAAAATTATTGTGGCGTCAGCTTGCTAATCCATCACTTTGCTAAATTTGATCTCATATGTCACAGATCTGGGCGTGCGTAAAGAACATACATAATACTAAAAAAAATTGTTCTTTTATATGTATGGGTAACAACTGCCCCATACTTTGAAGAACCCACAATTTATCAAAATGATCAGTAATCATAATGTTTCCCAACACTCAGATAAAAAAAAAACATACACAAAATAAACAAACAAAAAAATGCTGAAAGAAAATATTAGCACTAATTTCAAATACTTCATAATTCAATGAAAAGATCTCCAGAAACGGAAAAGCAAACTAATTCTGGTATAACTCCTATTTGATATTAAATCATTATAAAAGCAGGCAGTAATGTGGATGCTAACTTGTAGAAAGAGAAATTTACGATCTCGTAAGCTATATGAATCTCTTGGACATATAGCCACATCCCGGTTCTTCTTCTACATCTGAGTGTGATTATACTATAGATTTTCATCTCAAGAAGTATTATCTAATTTAACTACCAAAAATGAACACTATTCTGTTCATTCAACGAAGGTCCAAAATGGGGGTGAAAAAACATTAACTCGTATAGTTTTGAAAATTGGTACACATGTTCCTGAGAGGCTTTTTATGAACATACTAAAAGTCCCCGTTCCTGGAGGGCGAGTTCGCGGCGCCATCTTGGATTTCATCCCTCCTTTTTTAGTTTTTCCTGAATATCTCGAAAAATATTCAGTTTTCAAATTACAATTGATTAAACAAATTAAAGAGCATAAAATATCCTACAAACACATACTTTTATTTTAATTCCAGCTTTAATAGTTTCCCAGATAATGGGTCTCAAAAGTTCCCGCCATCTTTGATTTCATCTCCCTTTTTTAGTTTCTTTTGAATATCTCGAAATCTATTCAATTTTCAAATTACATGTAGACAGCAAATTAAAGAATGTAAAATTCCCTACAAACACATGCTTTTATTTTTGTTTTAGTTTTAATAGTTTCCGAGATAATGGATTTAAAAATTTGCCATCATCTTGGATTTTATCCCCCTTTTTTCAGATTTTTTTTTATATATATCTCGAAAACTATTTGATTTTCAAATTACATTAAATACAACAAATTCCCAACCAATGCATGCTTTTATTTATTTTCTAGCTTTAATAGTTTCAGTGATATTTAAGAAAAACTAAAAAGGGGAGGGGGATAAAATACAAGATGGTTACAAATTTTGAAATCCATTATCTCAGAAACTATTAAAGCTAAAACAAAAATAAAAGCATGCGTTTGTAGGGAATTTTGAGCTCTTTAATTTGCTGACTACAAGTTATTTAAAAATTCTCGAAATTTCGATTATTCAAAGATTTCGAGATATTCAAAAGAAACTAAAAAAGGGGGATGAAATCCAAGATGGCGACAACTTTTGAGACCCATTATCTGGAAAACAATTAAAGCTGGAAGAAAAAATATAAGCATGTATTTGTAAGGAATTTTACGCTCTTCAATTTGTTAAATCAATTGTAATTTGAACCGATTCAATAGTTTTCGAGATATTCTGGAAAAACTAAAAAAGGGGGATGAAATCCAAGATGGCGCTGTGAGCTTACCCCCCCTAGGACCGGGGACTTTTAGTATGTTTATCAGAAGCCCCTAACGAACATGTGTACCAATTTTCAAAACTATATGATATAATGTTTTTTTCAAACCCTTCGTTGACTGGACTAATAGCCGAAATTTTGGTTCCTCGGAAATTTAAATGTAAACACCTCGCAACCTGGCGAGGTGTTTACATGAACACAAAGGGCATTCGTTTTTGACTGTCAGTAAATGACTGATTTTCATTGGCTGCCAATGGTATTTCATTCTATTTATAAAAAAAGATTAGCGAATTGTCGCCTGCAATAGGAATTATCAAAATATAAAAAATTCCAGGTTTAGAATAATTTTCCCTGACTTTTTCCCGGTCTCCCGAAATTCCCTGACTATACCCGGTCGGGTAGCCACCCTGTGTAACATCACATTTAGAAAATTATGCAGCTTCAGAATATTTTAAATGCAAGGAATAAGGGTAATATATTTTTAGAAAGAATTAAATTTTTCTATTTCACCTTTTTGAATACGAGCAATTAATGCAAAATGCATAAAATTACAAATCAAAAACACATTACATTCTAATTATAAAAAAATCACCATTTAACAAATTCCCCACAGAAGTTATAACTGACACATTTTGATGTCTACAGTGACTTTATCAAACTTTCCAATTTCAATTATAGATAATGCACCACCTTTCAAAAGCCATTGAACAAAAGAGAAGGCGAACAAACAAAAAAATGTTGATAAAAATTTGCACACACAATCAGCATTGCATTGACTTCAAACTTTTTTTTATACATACCACAAATAGTACAAATAACTAAAAAAAAGTTTTTCCCCCTTCAAAACAAATGTGAAAGTTGCATAAACTAATAAAATAACTGCTCCTTGAATCATTCAAAATTATTTTTAAAAAATCAATAAATTACTTACATTTTGATATAATTAACTTCTGAAGGCAAGTGTTCTAATTAAATTACTGTATTACTAATGCTTTCAAGCAAAGTAAAATTGGATGCATTTATGCAATCAGGAACCAATACCATTTTATGAATTTTAGGTTCACTATCACCCAAGAGTGTGTGCAGTGGCGGCTCGTGCTAAATCTCCGTGGGGTGCAGTAACGTAAAATTCTACACTGTATACTAATGATTTCTGCATAAGTTAAATTAGGATCTTTTTAATTAATTTTCAATAATTTAATACTCAGTTAATAAAAAATTATTAGCTTTTTGACTTCAAATTTATTTTTATAAGGATATTTTAATTTAGAAATTACTAATTTTTTTAACTAATACAATAATTAAGAATTTCTTAAATGATTTTTCACAGTTATTTTTGCTAAGTCCCTTATTCTCATTTATAAGGATTGAGAGAATCGACTGAACATGAAAAAAAATTCATTGAAAGCAGTTAGTTGAAATAAATACATATGGGCACTAAAAAATACTTGAAATGGCTCTTATTGTTCATTTCGATCAAAATAAAACCAGAATGTTTTCCACAGTATTGGTATGACATGAAAACGCTAACAGAATTTCTTTGGAGGGTTTCGCCCAAAATTTACTGGATTCACAAATTTGGTGTTGAGATCTCATCCCACATTTCATTCCTCTAGATGTTTCGGTTTCAGAATTATAATGTTCATATGTAACGGAAAAAAAATTATTAAAATTTATCAACAATAATTTTTAAACTAATTTTTTAAATTTATCATTACTAATTACTTCATTTTCCTTTATTATTCATTTTCAAAGTTATTTATTTTCAAATTTTATCTGGTGAAACATTCTTCTGCAGTGAAAAAAATGTTTTAAAACGATTCCCTATCTCGCCAGTGCTACTCCGAAAACAGTTCCCACCTAGATTAAATGCCCATTGGGAAAAAAAGAAAGACCGGGATTGCAAACTAAATGCTCAAGAATTCGGAACAGGAACAAAAGGACTTTCCAGTTCTTGAAGACAGCAGATAGGGAAAATTCTCTGAAGTAACCTTGGTTTTATCCAGCTTTTCGGCGCAGCTGAAAGCGTCAAAAGTTAATTTGACATATTTCGATATTACAAGCAAAACTAAATAAATAAGTAATTTAATTCACGCACTGAAAAATGTTTGGGGTGCTGCAGTCCCTATACACGAGCCGCCCCCGAGTGTGTATAATGCAAAATGGAACCAACAACTTAAAAGATAACTGATCCTATAAATCAGATTTAAAAATGAGAGCTCTTTGAATGGATTCAAAAGAGTATTTTTCCTTATGAAGATTTGATTGTTCAGAAAATTTGATAATTTCCTGAACATATGCATTTTAGAATTTAAAATACCTACTGCCACTCAAATCACTCTTCGCCAAACTTTGAGCAAGAACAATCATGTATTTCTATAAACTGGTATGTTCATAAATCTCTAAAATTACAGGTATACTTATTCATGATTTTTATTAAAATTTTATGTAGGAGTTCCTGGAATATCATGGATATATATGGTTATAGGGAAAAATAGAGTTATCTTTTTATTGGTAACTCATTACCATAAAAATGATATAGGAAAAGTGAGAAACATATTTAAATGATAAAAAAATAGATAGCAATTAATTAAAAATTAAAAGAAAATGTTCTTTTAACAAGATTATGTTTTTTTATAATACTAAATGATGGCGACACTGCTCCAAGTCATTTGGAGCACTTCACTCCAGACCATTCCAATTTTCAGCCCATCCATGTACGTGCATTATTTACGGAGGCTCCATACTGCACTACCAGTCCCCACCTACTACTACAAAACTGCACCCCACACCATACTCTGATTTCCGCACTCTTCCACAGTCCACAATTTGTAGTTCTTGCTTTGGGAGAGAGCCTTGCTCCCCTTTCCCAGGGACATATTTCAGTTTTTTTACCCAAATGGATAACAAACAAATTTAGATAACTTTTCGACCACAACAATTCTCATTTGATATCTGCATTAATGAAGGGTTTTGGAGCAAGGTGCTCCAAATGGTGTGGAACGGCGTTGCCGTGAATGTCCAGCTTTATAGAGATACAACCAGTCTTGAATGAAAAGGACCATTAACCACCATCTCTTTTCATTATGCCAACAAAGGTGCCAAGAACCCAATTACTTTAATGATGGTGTGTGTTTCATCCTTGTATTCAAGATGACATTCAATAGGGGTTTTATCAGATTAAATACAGTTTTATAGAACAGTTAAAAAAACAATTTTCTAGTTCCTTTTTCAAAACATTTCTTGCTCTATATACAATTTTTCCTCATCAAAAACGAAATGAATGGCTAGACAGGTGAAGACAAGAGATTGAAAAACAAAATAATAATTTAAAGTTAAGCAATAAAACATGGAGAATTAAAGGAATATTAAATTTTGAATAAATATTTACTGCTTAGGTTATGTTATTTGTGAAGTTAATATAATCAGAGAGATATATCTTCAGAGCTACTAATTCTGTAACATGGGCACATGTGGTGGAACAAGGAAGTTTGCAGCACAAATGAATTAAATATATAACACATTCAGATGTCTGAAATATCTTTATTAAAATCCAAATTCCACCTCTCAGTTTCTCCATTCACGAAGCTGATATTACTACTTATTCATTTCACATCACCATTTAAAAACTGATTATCTTTACTCGGACATCAAGATAGGAGAGATGAAATTAACATTCATGTACCACAAGAAAGCTCCATTACTTATTCTGAAGAATTATTTTAGTTTAGTTTGGTTATATTAACGTCCCATTTTGAAGCAATGCAGGGGCTATTTTGGGAACAGACCTGGTAATTTTAAACAGTCAGATGATGAGGACAACACCTGAGCTCGCATCCACCTCTCCAAACTTCTGGACCACAACTTTTAGTCCTGTTAACAGGCCTTACACCCTATTGGGTAGGCTGGGGCGGAGTGGGTGCTGTGCACCACACCAGTGGAAGGACATTTGGTCCCCTACATATGATTTAATACCCACATACACAACACATCTTCAATGGAATTGGGTTCCGAACCTGGAACCTTCTGGCCCCAAAGTTCAGACCCTACCACTAGGTCATAGTGGCCTGAATAATTGTTTTAAATCCCTGACTATATGCATGAAATTACATTTGATTTGATGGTATATGACATGTTTACAATATTAAAATGAAATAGCTAAGAACAAAAACATGGCTTGTTTAAACATTAGGTAATCCTAGATATTGGCTAGGGACACCACAACAATGGAGCACTTGCCCATCAAAAGAAATTGGCATCTGTCCCTCGGACCTCCAACCCTCATAATAAATATCAATTTGCCACATGTATTTCACAATAACTGTAAATGTATTAAGTATGATAACAAATCAATGATGCTTAAAATTCAAGTTAATGCAATATTACAGGAATCTGTTTTGGATTTTTGCAGAATTTAAATGTTTTGTTAATTTATAAAAAAACAATTTTTTTTTGCGTCAGATTTGTTTTAAGTTTGCTATGCATGCGAATATGAAGCATGTACTGGAAAGGGGTGCACGAATTTCTTTGCCAGGGGCACCAGCCTTGAATAAGAATTTCAAGTCAGATACTTATACATAATAATCTTTTACTAAGCAATTTATAATTTGTAAATATGTGCAGAAGTCAGTTAGCATGTCAATTGGTAACTATTGATAGAATCATATATAGACAAGTATACTCATTCTGATATAAAATACTGATGGGGATTCTCCTTTAGAAATTCAGAAAATAAAACTTGACACAAATTCATCAATGAAAATTAACATTTGTTCAGGGTTCATACACATTTCCTTAAAAGAAAATAAAGGACTTTTAAGGACTATAAAAACCAAAAAATAAGGACCTATAAATTCAATAAACTTAATGAATTGTCGCACGCATTTTTAAATAAAATGTCTCCTTTTTGCAAATTCAACCTATTAGATGAAAAAGTAAAATATAGAACATAGAAGATAAATTACAAATTTAACACAACAAAAACTCCAAAAAAATACGAGTTAATAAATTGATGGAAAAGAACCCTGAAACTGGTAGTCAAATTAAATATCTTTTACTTCTAAAACTTTTTTTCATTCAATTTTACATCCAAGGTATTTATTTTAATTTCTTTTTCAGTAATTGTTTTTCTTAGTTCATGCGACTGAATAAATAAATTTATATTCTTTGACTTTTCAGCCTCATTAGCTAAATCATTTGCTTCCTCATTTGTTTGGTGTATGTCCTTTTGGAGGAACATTTTCTTTCATTTCAAAAAATCTATTTCCACCTCTAGAGCTTTTCGTTTCAGTTGTTTTGTTTCAGTCTTTTCTTTCACTTTCTAAATACTGCATGTATTTTGCTCTAGCTGAGATAGTAGCCATCCTCATTTCTTGAGTAATTTTTAAGTCATAAATAGCCCTAGACAGCTTAATAAATTCATGAATTACACACTGGGAAATATATGAAGCATCTTTTAAATTTTCTATTTCCAGGACCTTGTTCACCGAAAAACCTCCTTGTCCATGCGACAGTATTAATACCATTTTGATAATCTTCCAAACTTTTTCATAATGATTATTGCTAAAATAAGTTTGTAAAAAGTATCAAGGGAATCACTCTTTGGATTGAAAGAAGTAAATTCAAATGAATTTGGCTTTACAATATTTAACAGAAAATCTGCATAGAGTAACATTTCATTGCAATCTTTTTCCAAAATGCATTTATTTTGCAACAACACAATCAATACCTTTTTCATTTTTTCCTGTGCTTTTTTGGGATATCCAACCATTACTTGTGAATCAATGCAAATCGCCTGTCTTAATCGTGCACGATTCACAGGACATTTCTGCATGAAATGTTTTATTATTGTTATGATGTTTTTCCAACTATCCTGTCTGAGTGTGAAAACATCCTTCTCTGCTAATTCCTTATTTGTTATCTTTTCTTTTATTAGTTACTCTGCAGCAAATCCTAAATATAATTAACTTTTATCATTATACAAGTTTGGGTCACTGATGTTGAATTTGCATAAAGTTCTCAACTCATAACTCAATTCTTTCACTCTCTGGTTTAAAAATTTTGAAATGCTGAATGCAATCATTAACAAGTTCTAATACATCACTGGCAAAAAATGAAAGTAAAGGTTTATCACTTTGATACTGTTCTAAAAATGGTAACAGCACTTTTGACAATCATTCCTATGGAACCATGGACCAATAAAGGCCATCTGCAACTCCTTCCTTATTTCCCAAAGTGTATGCAATAGATATGGATTCGTGGAATGCGAGCAGTGTCGGGCCCCCCCCCATTCCGTGAGAGCCATGTCGACCGAAATTAGAGCCGCTGAGAAGGAGGAATTAGAAAAATGATAATCAGTAAAATTTAAATTTTAATAATGGCAGAGTAAAAAGTAAGGTCTTTCAAGGACTTTTTAAAAATGGGGCATAAAAATAAGGATTTTTAAGGACTAAATGTAAAAGTAAGGACTTTTAAGGAAGCGTGCGAACCCTGTTGTTGTAAAAGTAAATATTCTAAACATTTTCTACGCAGGTTCAATCTTTACTTTTTAGATATTTTGTCATAGTTTCTTACGGTAAATTTTTAAATTAGGAAAGAAATCACAGAGAACAACACACATTGTTAGTGACAATGTAAAAATTATATCACACGACAACTACACATTAAATTTAAATATGTAACAATCATTCAAGAAATCAAGCATTAAAAAATTTAATATTAAAACAACTTAATGATTTCCTTCCTTCTAAAGATGCTGCCTAACTATAAAAAGAATCCTGCAGCAAAACTAGCAATAATCAAGTGTTTAAAACATTGTTTTTTTATTCTTAAGGACAAATAAATCACACATTAAATTTAACTTAAAAAATTAGTTTTTTCTTTATTATTTAGCACATGGAAATAAAAAATGCAGAATGTAATATGCCTTTTGAAAATGCATTTGTACTGAATAATATGTAAACATCCTGTGTTCATTATTTTTACAGCAAAACGATTGCAAACTGCGAGGCACAGATAATTTTTATTAACAGTATCATATTTTTCCTTCTTAGAACAAATATAAATATGAAACTTACTTTTCAGAGGAGGGAGCCATTGTTTTTGGAAGATGACTGTACTAAAATAAGAAAAACATATTTTAATTCCAGAAAAGAATAAATCCTTTTTAAAGAAAATTAATTAAATTTATACTGAAAAAAATTTGAAGTTGGAAAGAGATGAAATTTAAGAAATAGAATAACTGAAATATTAGTTTGGTTGAAATCTAGAAGTTGGTACACACTCTTAAAATGGTTTTATTATTTAATGAATTATAAAAACAAAGCAAACATTTTGTTTAAGTTCACTAATATCTGGTTTTATTCATATTTTTTTCCAGCACACCTCTTTAAAAACGAAAGCTTTTAAGTTTCTTGAGCTTAAACAGTGTTCGGAATGAAAATAGAAACACTTAAGCAAAGAATCTACTTGAAGGAGAAAAGCCTTGTGGTTAAGAGAAAATTATAAAATACTGAAACTGTGAAATGCAATTTGTTCATTACCAGCAAGAATTCAAAACAGCTTCCTTTTACCGCAAGCTCCGAGCCGGCGCAATGTCGATTGGTTTTGAAATCTGCTCTGGAGCGATAAGCAAAAACACAGAAACAAAATTAAAGGTTGCAGTTCGTTTCACAGTCAAGTTCTCAGTTAATCCAACAGGTGGTTATTTTTTCTTTCGTAGGAAGATCACGTGGTTCAGGTACTCAACTTCACAAGTAGCTTTCTATTGCGATTTTTGCTTGATTCTTTCAAGTTTTGCAATTTATTTTTGTACCACCTTTACCACAGAAGTGCTTCTCGGGTATGTTCTATTTATAGCCAGATGCATTGCACTTAAAAGAGTTAAAGATGGTTTCAGCCCAGAAATATGCGTAAAGACTTATATCGAAAACATCCTAAATTTTTCCTTTTCAAAACTGATTATCAATCTATTTCAAAAATAGGCCGCAGGACATGGGCAGCTAACTAAGCCAGAAAATGCAAAATTATTATTAAGTAGTGGGAAAACTTGAACATTCAATTTCAAGACTGAAAACATTAAATATTTATTAAAAATGCAATGTTCTACAACGAAATACAATTCACGTTCACGTATCTACTCAAAATGGCCGAAGCTGCGCATGTCATCTAAGCGCAAATCCGCATCACTTTTGCCGATGGGTCTGCAGTTAACAACTTACGCCGCGCTACGAAGTGGAAGTATTATTTACGTTTTAGTTGCTTTCCTTTTCAATCTTATTTCTTTCTATATTTCAATCAAAATTAGATACTGCAGTGTAATTGGATGCTTTAATGTTAATAACGATAGGAACCGGTTAATCGAACGCTATGATAAGTATAGCTTGTTTGAAGCAATTCATAACCGGATAATCGAACGCAATGATAAGTACGGCTCGTTTTGATGCAATTCATAACCAGTTAATCGAAAGTTACGATGCGTTCGGCATGTTGAGATCAATGTAGAGACCGGTTAATCGAATGTTATGATGAGTTTGGCAAGTTGCGTTAGGGTTAATAACGATAGGAACCAAATAATCGAACGCTATGATAAGTATGGCTTGTTGTGATGCAATTCATAGCCGGTTAATAGAATGTTAAGATGCGTTCGGCATGTTGAGATCAATGTAGGGACCGGTTAATCGAATGTTACGATGAGTTTGGCATGTTGCGTTAGCGTTAATAACGACAGGAACCGGTTAATCGAATGCTATGATAAGTATGGCTTGTTTTGATGCAATTCATAATAGGGATGTATAATACACGATTTTTTGAGTAACAAATAGTTTTGCTATTGCTATTTTTAAATATCTATTCCAAATAACTGTTATTTCAATCACACTTTTAATTTTCAAAAAGTCTTATTAAGTATAAGTAAAGTGTTCTAAAAAATTCAAATAAAAACAGTTTTTACTTCTACTTATTGTTTAATACTTTCTATTAAGTTTTAATGTTTAGTTCTTTGTATTGTCAAAAGATGGCGCCAGCAAAAATTCCTGTAGAAAGAGATGTTGGAACTTGAGTTCACGGGTCACAATCACAATCAATATTAATCAACCACAGAAGACATCCTTCGATATCACAGTCGCAGTTTTCGTTGCGATCACAGTATGGGATCTTTACCGCGACTATTCTTTTTTTATACAATTACCGCGATTCTGTCAAACAAAGAGAAAAACGAATACTTGCTCCTTTGAGTTCCCGACGAAGCTTCGAATTACAAAAGCGACGTTATCATTCGAGAACGTTTATCACAACAGGAGGGGTGATTCACAGAAAGACATCTTAAATCGCGATGGGAGGAGGTGCGAAATGTGATATAATACCAGACGTGTTTGGGTATGGTTATCTCAGCGGTGAAGCGTGACCTGCTTCTCTGGAAGGTCACCGGTGAAGACTGTGTTTCCCCCGGGTGGGTTGTTGTGATTAGGGATGACGAATATTTGACGAACTGTTATTTTCTACGTAATATCAAAAAATCACAAATACCAGTGATGAATACTACTGTCAAAAAGGTGTGATTTAATCATTTGTAATTAAAAGTAAAATGTTTTAATTTTTTAATTTGATTTTTTAATAAACTTTTCAAAGTTTTAGTTTATAGTTCTATATACTGACAATAGATGGCGCCATGAAAAGTTGCAGTTCTCTAGAACGTGAAACCACAAATACCAACTATTTCTTCCCTCGTATTACGTTTCTCTGTGATTCACATTTTTCTCCCCCAATCACTTTTTCCCCCAATAGCAGTTTCTACTGCTATTGGTCTTGTACGAGTGTCTTTCGGTGAATCATCCCTCTTGTTGTGATATGCGTTTTCGAATGATTGCATCACTTTTGTAATACATGTGACTGAAGACTTATCTATCGGATCGGAGATGACGCAGAAGATCGCCTACACAGCTGATCGGAGTAATGGGTAGATTTCAGTTGAATCTGTTGTTACTCGTGTTTTGATAATTTGAAATTATTTCTAGGAAGTTCGCCAGAGCAATTAGGATTATGATAAACGGTTGTACTTCTTTCCAACAATTGTTTTCATGTGTAGTTGGGTACTTAATTTCATTCTCTTAATGTTTTTTAGATTGGACACAGGTGTAATCTGAATATAAATTCATTCTAATATGGAGATGCATGAGAATAATCCCTAATAATTTATGATATTTCTGAAAAAGATCAGATTGAAAATATATTATAAAAACTATATTATGCTGAATTGTGTATAGTTTCTCCATTATCTTATTATTAGCACTAAAAATTGTTGTTTTTGTGCATGTTTTTTTTTAATTAATAAATGCATTATTGAATCTCAAATACAGGTTAACTTACTCTTTCATGCAGGCTTATTTTTTCCGATTGCTTAAACTTTTACTAATACACTTTATTTTAAACTTTTCGTAAAAATTAGAAAGAAATCTTATTTTTTCAGTTTAAAAGTTATTAATAAATGTTATTCAAAAAGCTGCCTGGGGCAACTGCACTAAACAAATATAAGTTGTTAATATAAAGTTGTATCAAAATAATTGAAATAGAATCACACTTTTTCATGAATGCAATTTTTAATGGTAAATTTCTTAACTAAATTATCATTTTCATTAGTAAGGATCTAATCTCTAAGTAATCTTTATCCATTATAAATTTAGGGTAAATTATTTTGCAAAAATCCTGTAATAAATAATATACATATGAAAACATTTGTTAGAAAATAATCATTATATATAAATTATTTCTTCCCCCCAAGAATACAAAAACAGACGAGTCTTCATTTAAGTACTTAATCATTTTTAAGTACAGAAGTAAATAATTTCAAGAAATGTAACCATATACCATAATCCTAATTGCTCTGCCAAACTATTTAGTTAAATACTTTTAGAAGCAAAGAAGTAATTTCTTCTACTTAGAAGTAATTTCAAATCGTAATCAAAATATGGCATGATGAACAGCAGATGATAGTATTTAATACTATAATATTTAATAAAATAATATAAACATATATCCATTTATTGAACATTTTTTCAGTTTAAAGTTGCCCGAGTCAACTGCATTAAACAAATAAAAAGTTGTATAACATTAACTAAAATAGAATTACACTTTACATGAATGCCAATTTTTAAATGGTAATTTTCTTAAGGAAATTATCATTTTCATTAGTAAGGATATTAAGCTTTACCCATGATCAATTTAAGGTCAATCATTTTGCACAAATCCTATAATAAATAATATGCCCAACTACATATGAAAACATTTGTTGGAAAATAATCATTGCAGATAAATTATTTCCTCCCCCCAGGAATAGAAAAACAGATGAGTCTTCATTTAAGTGCTTAATCATTTTTAAATACAGAAATAAATATTTTCAAGTAGTATAACCATATATTACAATCCTAATTGCTCTGGCAAACTATTTATAACTACTTTTAGAAGCAAACTGTTTAGAGGTAATTTCAAATCTTTATCAAAACATGACATGATGAACAACAGATGGTATTATTAAATATTATTATATTTAATAAAATAATATTAACAGATATTTATTTAATGAACATTTTCTCAGTGTAAAAGTTAATAATAAATATTATTCAAAAAGTTGTCTGAGGCAACTGCACTAAACAAACATAAAGTTGAATCAGAGTAACTGAAATAGAATTATACTTTTAAGTGAATGCCATTTTTAATTGTAGATTTACATTTTCATTAGTAAGGATATTTAGCTTTATTAATTCAGGGTCAATTTTTTTTTTATAAATACTAAATGGAAATCCACTGTGAAAACTTATGTCAATTTAGAAACTGAAATTTAAAAAAAAATGCAGGTTTGCTTTAGTTTTTAGACGCATGAAATACCTTACTATATATTTTAACAAAAAGGGTTGAAAATCTCTCGCTACAATGTCTTAAAAACATACTCCGTATAAATTATCAACATATATTAATTGGCAAAGCATAGAAATGTAAATGCTCATCACTTTTAAAAGCTCATAATACAATCCGTAAAAGGAACACATGTTTACATTCTAAATCCAAGTCAAGATTGAGTAAACAGGCGAATAAATACTTTATATGTTACGTTAAACTATTCAGCTGATTAGCAGGTTACTTGAATGATAGGAGTTATGGGATTTGAAGCAACAAGGGCTGTAATCCCCATAGCAGGTTTCATGGAAAAGATATTTGGAGAGATGATTCTCAAACAATGTTGATGCTTTGTAAATGAAGCATTTTATAGCATGTACTCACCTTTATTACATGTATATGCATAAATACATATAAAATTGCAACTGAAAACTCTAAAAAACACATTTAAATGGAAAACAGCATATTTTATTACTAAGAAAAACATAGAAATGAAATTTTTGGTTGAAAAATTGCTTTAATAGGGTTAGGTGGGGTAAAGTGGTCATAAAATCCATATTTTTTTAACTTAGGTGGATTATAAATATAAGAATTTGTTAAAATACTTAATATTTTTTGGTTGTTATTTTACATTACATTATTGAAGAACACATTGCATTAAAATTTGGGGAAAAAATAAGTGATTTTAACAATTTTATGACAATTTCTATTTGTCATGTTTTTATGACCACTTTACCCCATGGGGTGGGGTAAAGTGGTAATTTGGGGTAATTAAAAATAATCATAAAAACCTAATATAAGTAAGCAAAGTTTTTAAAAAAATATTTAACAAAACTCAATATAGTTTCAACTTTAAAAGAAAATCAGTTTATTTGATCAAATTATACATTTTTAATAACCTATGATTAAAAGTTGGCTCATCAAGAATTTTAAGGATATCTGTCTCTTCAATTCGAACAATGTTATGATTTTCAGGAAAGGTGTAATAGTCTGAAGTTTTAGATATTTTATTGACAGAAAATCTCCTATTTTATCAGAAACCTGTCCAATAAGCCCTTTGATTGATCCCCCCATCATATTTTGCCAAGATCTCACAGAAAAACTGTGATAATTGATTATCTGCAATTGTGAATTCACTTGACTGAATAAGACATCTTCTGCTTTTTATCAAGTTTTTCCTTGCATGTTTTTATCTGTTTTCTTGCATCTCTTTCTTTTTTGTAGTTTTTTATTACTAATTTCTTCAGTCAAACCTTCATTATTGTTTTTGAACTTGTTTTCTTTTTTCTCTTGAATTCTATATTGCCACTTCATGTATAGTTGAAACAGGTGGTTATAGAATTGTAAGTACAGCTCATGTCAAATTTTTTAGAGTGCAATTATACATAAATTCTAGTGCAATTAATGCATGGCCTTTTTTGCAGTTCCATAAGTCATGCAACTTCAGTGCCCATCATAAATTAAAAGAACAGGTTTTTGCAAATCTAAAGAAAATTGGATACTTAAAGCCTTTACCTTTAGTCTATTTTTGCACTACCTTTAGTCTATTGCTCATATACATGAGCTTCTTTGTAAAGAATAAAAAGGTAGCATGAAATAATTTGCTTATGTACTAAAAAGTACATCCTTTTTTGCAATTGGCTGATTTCTTATATGAGCTTATGTGATGGTTTTGGTACAAAAATTGGGGTTACCCAGTTTCATATCTTTAATTATAATCTGTAATATATCTTAAATTAATATTTAACTAACACCTGTCTAATAAATTAAGCTTAAGAAATTTTAAAACAGTGATGCATGTTAAGCCTATCCCTATGACCACTTTACCCCATCTTACTTAAATTACTATAAAATAATATCTGTAATTAATTCAGCTTATCTGTTAATGAGGAAGTATTCTTAAGATCTATCTGAAGCTTCCTGCAGAGTTAATTTAATGAAAACTTAGTTAAACAAAATGTAGGAGAGAAGTTCAATTAGGTATTCCAACTTCAAACTGCTACATGAACAAACAAAATGGGTGTTTTCTCCTACTAAAGTGTTGCAATTAGTATAATTTTGAATGTTAAACTTAGTTCTTAACCAGTGGCGGACTGGCGAGGTTGCCAGCTTGCCCGATGGCAAGTGGGCCCCCTTAAACAGAAGACAATTTGGGCCCCCAGGAAATATGGGAGAGAAAAAAGAACTCTTTCTCTAAAGCAAATAAATAAAATAGCCCTGTACCCAAGGTCCGTGTTTCTTATATAATATTTAACTTACGGAATTTAAAATCAAATAACTTTAAACATAGTTTCGTTATTTTAAACATAGAAAATTAAAGGGTGTTAAAAGGGATTTATTTTAAAAACGCGGAAAAATGAAATATATAATAAAAAAATTAATTAAATATATAATTATTAAATATTATAGATTTAAATTAATATAATTAAATAGAAAAAATTAAATACATATAATTTATTAATGTAATTAATGTTACGATTATAGATATGTGTGGGCCCCATTATTTTCAGACCCAGTCCGCCACTGTTCTTAACTATTCAAAGCTAAAATAAAAAAGATTACATTTATACGAATATTCATTACAAAGTTATAGCATTTTATTTGATGTATGACCACTTTACCCCACCTGACCCTATGTAAAAAATATCCATTAAAATGAAAATAATAATTCCAATAGCTTAATAAACTGTTGAAAACTTCAATGGTAATTAAATAGAAAAAAAGATGGCTAACTTAAATTTGAAAAAGAAAATTTAACTTTTTATTTTACATTTTTTTTCTTTTCCTAATATTTAGTGTTAATTTCATTCTGCTTCTATAAAATAGCAGGTTCATAAATTTGTATGATGAAATAAAATACTTGAATTTGCATCATATATATTGAATGAAACATAGATATTTTATATGAAAATATAAAAGCATATAATGAATAGAAAACAGAGTTGTGAAGTTTCTACATAAAGCCAATATTTTAATACACGGAACTTCAATTTCTTTAATATACTTTTTAAAAAATCAACTTCTTATATTTAACTTTTCTTAGGTAAGCAAATTCAATATAATTTGATAAAGCAGGCATACATATAGAAAAGATCAATAATTATGAAACATTTAAAGGAATTAATCAGAAAAAAATACTATTAGCTGATTGAAATACAGTAATATCAGAAAATTATACTGAGATGCATCCAGCCATTTCAAGAAAATCTACTAAAATGTAAGGCAATTAGAAAAATGCCATTACAAATGAACAGATCATCTTGTTAGCTGGGTTTAAACAGGGTTTTCTTCTTTCTCCATACCTTATCTCCGAGTTTCTAAACCAAAGCAAGCTGAACAATATAAAATAAATACACACCATCTATTTTTATAGTAGAAATAAGTTATTCAAGAATGCAAACATTTTCATTTAAAAAAGTATTTAAAAAACAAAACACTTATATACAGGGAATACTTATGCTGTCTGCTGGTAACTAAACTTTTCATTCTTAGTATAGTATTATTATCAACTCAATTTCAAATAATGAGAGCAATTCTGATCTTCCTGGTGTATGTTACTCAGTGCAAATACATTCCAAAACAATTTTTTTCTCTTCCAAGCAAGTGCAGTTTATAAAACAAGTATATAAACAAAACAAAAAAAATTATGCAACTGAATTAAACTCTCTTCATTCTGTTTAGTTTTTTGGGGAAAACCATACAATTTTTACTTGCAGTTATATAAAAACATAAATGCAGTTATATTTGAAATACTTCAGTTGTGAAGCAATTCTTTACTTACAATACAATATTACACACACAATTTATAAATCTGCCAAAACCGACTCGCATCATATAAGGTAATAAAATAAATAATGTACAATAATCTATGCTTTCTACTAAAGTTTCTTTCATTAAAATAGCACATGTAAAACATACAGTTATCAACTACCACTATTACATCTTGGAAAATGCCTAATTTTATAACAACGACATGGAAATCTACAATTGCAATGGCAAGTCTTTATGAACCTATTATAAGCATGGAAATTCAACTGAACAGAACTTTAAAAGTATATACTTTCTGCAAAATAAACACAAGTTTACATTCAAAACTCAAGCCAAGATTGTCTGAATAGCTAAATACTTACTGATTGCGTTATGTTTCGTTGATCAGATTATTAGTTTACAAAAAAATTTAATGTATATATACACTTGAATAAGAAAAGAATGTTTTTTTTTTTTATCTAAGTTATTTGTTCATTCCATCGTTTTAAATCTAAATAATGAGTAAATCGGCAACAAGAAAAGAGAAAAATCGCCAATCAAAAATATGTTTGATCTTGCAAGCTACATAATTAATTCCAAAGTAAACAGAGAGCACATAGCACGTTATGCTATCAGTAATTTATTTAAAAAGTATATATACCATGTGTTACAAACAAAAATATATTCATTGCAGAAGAATCAACTAAAAAATAAACTATTTCCATGCAACTCAAAATTCAAGTAATTTCAGTTACGTTACGACAACACATAAGATAGCATCGGAAGCAGTTATCGGTTTTGATCCTGGTACAATCGAATCGCTCAGCTGTGGCTCTTCACTATAAAGTGTCTGAAACTGTGAAGTAGCAATAGAAAAGTCTGAAACTGTGAAGTAGCAATAGAAAGGTCTGAAACTGTGAAGTAGCAATAGAAAGGTCTGAAAGCGTGAAATAGCAATATGGATGTTGGTAAAAGACGGGAAACTGTGACGTCAAACGGCGTCTTGATTGATTACAACTTAGACGTTCTGAACACCCCTTCAAAAGAATTTTTGCTGGCGCCATCTGTTGACAGAATAAAGAACTAAACATTAAAATAACATAGAACGTACATTAAAAATGAATAATACTTTTTTATTTAATTTTTTTAGAACACTTTACTTATATTTAATAAGACTTTTTGAAAATTAAAGGTGTGATTGAAATAACAGTTATTTGGAATAGATATTTAAAAATAGCAATAGCAAAAATATTTGTTACTCAAAAAATCGTGGATTATACATCCCTAGTTGTGATGACCCCCTGTGTGGGGAAAGTAGTTCATACTTTTGATGGCGCCATCTATTGATGGTATATAGAACTAAAAATAAAATCTCGCAAAATTAAATTTAAAAGAAAAGAAATTAAAATAAAAAAGCGTTTTGTGTACATTTTATACAAATGAATGCGTCACACCTTTTTGATAGTAGTATTCATCACTGGTATTTGTGATTTTTTAATATTGCTTAGAAAATAGCAGTTCGTCAAATATTCGTCATCCCTAATTCATAACCGGTTAAACGAATGTTACGATGCGTTGGGCATGTTGAGATCAATGAACGGACCGGTTAATAGAATGTTACGATGAGTTTGGCGTGTTACGTTAGGGTTAATAACGAGAGCAACCGGTTAATCGAACGCTGTGAAAAGTATGGCTTGTTTTGATGCAATTCATAACCGGTTAATCGAATGTTACGATCCCTTCGGCATGTTGAGATCAATTTAGGGACCAGATAATCGAATGTTACGATGAGTTTGGCATGATGCGTTAGGGTTAAAAACGATAGGAACCGGTTAATCGAACGCTATGAAAAGTATGACTTGTTTTGATG
>BGPR01012334.1:0-30268 GCA_013235015.1 Araneus ventricosus
AAGCAGATTTTTGGTACCGGAACACTTTTCTACTTTTAGTCTTAAATTGCAACTCATTATTATAATCAATCTTGTCATCCATTTTTCTTGTGTATAAACAACCATGTAATTTAACTCCCTATGGAATCACAAAAATCAACTTTAATACTCATCGTCGTGCTTTTAAAACAACCTTCTGCCTCTTAACTCCAGAGAACGGGAGTCATAGAACTTTTTTCAGACAAAAAAAAAAACGCCCTCCGAATCTGCAAGCAAAATTAAACCACCCTGTTAAAACATAATATAATTAATTGGAGAACAAAGCTCTGACTTAGACATTAAGAATACAGTGCTAACACAAATCAAATCTACTCCATTATTATCCTCATAATATAATGGAATTTCTATTCATTTCGCGATTTTCACGTGAAATGCAGTGCATTTCGATAAATATATTTGTTTACTTCCAATAATTAAATGCATCATGTTATCGTTGATGAATAACTCCCAACTTCTTCGCTATGGGTTTTCACACATCTTTCGCTGGTCCATTTGTTCCAGGTGTTAGAAACAATATTATGGATAACGAATATTTTGCCTACATTTGTTTTTTCCACTAATGCCCTTTGATACAAAGACTTCAAAGTTATCTACATCTCCTATCAGAATCTCCGTCCCTTCCCGGTTCCGGTACCATGTTCGCAGAAGCTTTCAAAGTGATCTGAAGAAATCTCTCTTCTAAAATGATCCTCAGATTCCATTGCCTTCATTGTCAATTGAATTTCATCAATTTCAACTTCAGAAAGAAGCTTCACAACGCCCATTTCTTTTCTTAAGGAGCTTCCTGGCATTGTGAGAAGCAGTTAAATCCTTCATCTGGCAAGGAAAATAAAGAGCTAAATCAAAATCAGCCACGTTTGCTGTATCCGACTGGTTTAAAATCGTCGTTTTGAATTTGAAGACAAAAAAATATTTTTATATTTTAATGTTGTAGCCTGTTTAACTTAGCTTAAAACTGTCTCTGTTTTACCCTACGGGAATTTATAAACATACAGCTGTTTAATTATCGAACTGTACATTATTTTATGTTGTGTGAAAACTTTAAATGTGTTTTCGATAAATTATATTTTTTTGAGGGAAAACTGTGGACCTTAATAAATGATTTCTCAAAATGTTATTCAAGTATTAGTATGAAATTTTCTGAGATTGTTTTCTGTAATATGCTTGATGTTTTCCTCTAAAACTAAGGTCAATTTTAAAATCAAGTATTATTTTTAGCGTTTAAATATAAACGAAAAGTATTTTATGAAAAAATTACCAGTTTAGTAACTATGTTCAAATGCTTATATCCCAAAAAATCCATTTTGAAGTACAAGAAATATTTTAGAGCATAACACAGATAACTGTCATGTAGAAAAGGTATTTCTTCTCAATAGATTTATGTATATTTTAGAATATGATTTTCTCTATGGCTGTTAGCGTAAGCAAGGCAAATATTTTAGTCATTTTTTTCTCTCAAATTTCAGTTTTAAAAAAATATTACTTGAGTTTCATTCTAATATTTTCATAGTTTTTAAATATGAAGAAAAAAATAAACATTAAAATATATATATAAGTTATTTTTTTAAAAAAAAATGTCTCTGAAACACAGTCGGATACCTTAATAAATAGTTCTGAAAACAAACGGAAAGACGCGGGGGTCATTTAATAAACCTAAAAAACTGACCAAACGTGTATTTGGAGACATCGACAAATTCCAGGGAATACTTTCTAAAATTAACAGAAATGCAGAGTGGGGGGAGACTAACTCAGCTACTGATAAGAAAGGAAGGAACAGGTTAAGGTTTTCTTAGGAACTGAGTTTTCCGAGTACGAGTGGGGGCATAAAATGATAACTTCCCGTGTTCCTTAACGAATTCATTTGGTAAAATACCAGGTTCAATTTTTGCATTTTTAAGGTCCAGCAGTTTTATTCACTGATTCAACACATAGTTTTATTTAACTTAGTAATTTTTATCTCTATCAGTTCCAACATTGTTTTAATTCTTTTGCATTGATATAACTTTCTCTTTCGTTTGGCTTAGGCAAACCAATGACTTTTATGCCATAAAACATCTAAACATCTTTATCTTCTGTGAATCACAATTTAAATAATCTTAACAGATTAACCGATAATTAAGCAGGAAAATACTTAAATAGTTTATCGTTGCTGAGAAACAAAAGGAGGAAATGATTTAAGGATTATATAACATCAGTAAGCGGAGAAAAAATTGATTGCAAAAATTGCCCTGCAAAATATAAAACAAGTCAAGCTAAGTAAAGGTGTGCAAATCCATTTAATTAGAAAAAAAGACTCTCTAAATAATTATTATTAAAAATATTACTTCACAACCTTCTGTATATCTTATTCTGATATTTTTTTAACAAATTAGAAAACATTCAATGATAGTTCGATCAATTTGTACAGAGGCAAATAAAAAAAAAAAAAAAGTCACTGAACAATAAGCTTCTTAAAATGGAATTGTTCTTATTCCTGGAAAGAGTAGATAATAAGTTTGAAATACAATAAATATAATTTTAAAATCACCTACTTCAGAACGCTTCGAATGGAAAAATATTTTTTCAAAAAATGCATGTATGTTTAAATTATTTGAAAACAACATAGTTGGAGTAAGATTAGAATAGTATTCATTAAAAGAAATCTTCTGAGGATATTTTTGTGGATAATGTTGCACATATTTAATTTTAAGTGAATTTGTGAACATTTTGTTCTATAGATGAATTTGCAATAGAAACATTATTACTGTAATGTTGTAAAATTTTCTTTTATAAGTATTTAAGAGTAATTGTTTTCAAAAGCTGTTGCATTTTTTTGCATCTTTTACTTCAGAATTTCTTGGATGAATAAACACTATTATATTTATCTCAGTTTAGTTTATGTCTAAGTAAATTGTAGTGTTTCTGAGATAAAACAATTTTAAACCCATTTATGTTTGTAATGAAATTATTTTGAAATAATCTGAAATAGAGATTATTCTGTTTATAAAACTAAAAAGACGAGTTACTATTTCGTATTGGATTGATGAGAAATTTAATTCCACGTTATTATGTTTACTCTTCAATTGGCTGGATTATCTTTTGAATTTTCAATACAGCTCTGTAATGGCTTCTTTCAGAAGTATTGCTAAAAAAACACGAAAAGTTTATTATTGAGTGATACGTATCAGAAAATCTGCTGATGAAACCACATTAATATTTCATCCATTTCTACTATGCTGCATTTTCAATGAGTTAACGTACCATATGATGCATGAATAGATCGAACTCTTCACTTGGCTCACTAATTGTAAGAATATTCCTCTTTAGATATAATTTTTGTTGTAAGAAAAATGTAGTTCAACATACATATATTTACAGATGTGCAGAGATTATTTTTTAAAACTGGAATTTTCTAGAACTCAGAGGTATAAAACCTGGAACTATCAAAATATCGAAATCGATTCTTTTGTGATAAATTATTTTCTCTTCTACTAAGAATATAAAACACAAAGCTGAAGGTGCAACTACGGCGACAATAATATATGGAATTCAAGCGGTATGAAAAACAGACTTTAATAAAAAAAGGACAAGAAAATGGAAATCCATTCTCATCATCAAAATGCCACAGATTTCCACCAATCAAACGAAAATCCACCAAAGCGCCTACACAAATTGGACCTCAACCCTATTTCAAAACTCCGTATACTACATTTCTCTGACACCAAAAGTTTATTATTGAGTGAGTATCTAACTACTTTCTCTGGAGAGAAAAGGCCTCTTTACTTAACGCTAACGGTAGTTTTCATGCAGATTGCAGAGAAGTGCAATAAAAATCAACCAACCACGAATGAGGTTGCGCAGCAGTGCACTGGAGGCTGTCAGATGCAGGATGGCCAGGTGATTCTCTCGCAATGCCTTAGCGCAGTGATTTATCTGCATAATAAACGCATAATCAAAGAACCAGAGAGGGAGTCGTATGCGGGTGCTGATAGGAAGGAGTTGACGCTTATGTTCATTAATTATGCGGATTTGAAGGTCGTATGAGGTTGATTTGAAGTGTCAGTCGGCTGTTGTGATTGTTGAGGAATTAAGTTGTGGACGTGAATTCAGCGGGTTATTGCGGTTCTGGTTAAAGCGTGAATATCGTTGTGAAATTGTTGTGGGTGAATGCAGATATGTTAGTATAAACATGTGAGAGAAAAGGAGAAAATTTTTTTTGCCTACTGGATGGTATGGAAGAGTTTAAAATTTCAAACAAAGAAGACAAGGAGACCTGTACACAAAACTAACTATTTCAAAGAAAGAGAAAAAACAAAAACACAAACCTAAATTATCAAAAAACCTAATAAGACCTAGACGAAAATCATCACTACATCTGTTCAAAATTAAAGTAGCCTTCATAAAAAAATACACCATTCCCATAGTTAGAGAGAAAGAAAAAGGTCTCCACGGGAATCACAAACCCCGCCTAACTTTCTTTAAAAGAGGATTATCAAATTATTATTGTTATACATTCTAGTCCCATGGCGCCATCTATTCCTGAACTGACAAAACAGAAGAAAAAAACAGGATTTTTTAGGGATGGGACCAATTTTAGCATATTAAGTAAGGAGAAGAGTATAATCATCAATTTGACCACGTGAGTTTGAGGGAATCTCCACATATTCAGCCCTCCTCATTCTGAGAAAATTATGTCTGTTGTGTGTGAACACAATAACAGGAAATAAAGGAACTAGATGCATGAAATTTGTATCTGCGTTAATGTAGCGGGATTAGTTGTGTTAGGTACGTGGGCGCGAAGAATTTAGAAAATATAACGAAACTTTTCTTTCATGAATTACACATTATGGTGAGTTTTGTGTTTTCCCTTCGAAATTATAAAAAGATATATTTTGCTCCTTTTAACCTCTTCCGTTTCTGATGGTGCGAAATCTGAAATAGACAATAATAATGGTGTCAAGATCACACACCGTATTCCACTAATTTAGTTTTGTTTTTCGGTTATCAGTTTTTTACTAATATGATTATAAATATAATATTGGGGAGCTTTAGCTTTGTGATAGAGGTAAAAATACAATAAGTACAAATTTAACAAAAAATGAGTTGAAAGAATGAAGTTGGATGGATGATGTATCAAAGCACCCATCCATGTGAGAGTCAAATTATAAGTGGGGTCGAGGAAACCCTTCTACATCTTGAATCTGGAATTAGATGGAGCCTCTATTTGATCATCATCCACCAGATCTTCTTCCTCGTCTCTGTTTTAATTATTTTGTTAATATATGTAACCTTTACATCTATCACAGAACTTTCCCAATCTGAATTACCTATCTTTATACTGCAATTATTTTCCTGGATGATGCTGCCTTACGCACCAGATAAATTGCTTCTTTTACTGTTGTTTCGTCTTTTTTTTAGATATTTTTTCTATCACGCTACAAAGATTGACAAACTCTAATCACCACTCGGCTTCGTGCTAAAATTAGCGGCGGAAATCTACAGCGCTTGGAATCCTCATTGGTGTGACTAAGGACAGAGATCGAAGACAGTCATCCTGTTAAATCCTTTCTGTGCAACATTTGATACAGAACTGTGATTATGTAAAAAAACCCATATGATTAAGCTTATTTATCAGCTGGTTGCATTTCTATATGTGTGTTCACAGAGATATATTGGGCATCAGAAAGTAAATTTCCCAGTAAGCCCAATTAGAATAAACACGAAAATACATTCTTTTAGAAATAATTTGTCAGGGGGGACTGTAGATCTGCAGCCTTATGGACGAGCCGCCACTGGATATAGCACTCTTTCAGGCACCGTCAGCCTGAAGAATCATCGGAATTGAAACAGTCATACCTGAGAACAATTTATGAATACCCGATGTCGAAGATATTTGACGCGGAGAGAAGAGTACTAGTCTGTGTGGCAGCCGTCTTCTGCGGTTAGTCGCTCTACTTGGGAAAGTATTCGCCAGGAACCTTTCCAGGTGCGGAACAAATGGTAGCTGCTGGGAGCATGGGACTATGACAGGATGGTCAGACACGCCCCAGCTGAACTCCTGTAACAGTTATGTTCTCAGCGCCTTACAGGGACTGAACCGTGGATCATCTTGGCATAAGCATGTATAGACACGTGAAAGACAGTCAAACTGTTCATCCTTTTTGCTGCAGACATTGATACGATCTGTTGATCTTGTAATAAAACCCTATGAATAATTTTTTTTTTACGTTGTGCATTTCTATGTGTGTCACAGTTGTAGATATAATAGAGACTCTAGCGTAGAATTTCCCAGAAGCCGCAAAGAGACAGAAAATAAATCACTGGAAATATTTATTGAAACGAGGTACAACACTCTTTTTCAGACTGATCACACAAGAACTATCAGGTGAAACACAGAGGTCATACCGTGAGCCATGTTATGTACACCGACAAGTCGTGATTTTTTGACGCCGGAGAGAATCTAGTCTGTGACAGCCGTCTTCTGCAGGTCTAGTCCATGGGAGAAATTTGGTTTCGCCGAATCTTACGCTTTTCTGGATGCGGAATAGATAGAAGCTGTTGGGAGTAACATCGGGACTATGAGCAGATGGTCAAAAGCACCTCCCAGTTGAACTTTTGTAACAGTTATGTTCGTAGCGTCAGCGAAGATCGAACTGGACGTGAGTAGCTCACCGTCCACGTCCTGTCGAAAAGTTCCTGAGCGCTATTTCCAGTGAGACGACGACGCGCAGGAAGACGGCTATTACAGCTCAGACTCCTGCTCTCTGGCGGCAAATGTCTTCGAAAGCCGATATTACTGAAATTGGTCCACGTTATGGATTACGGTTCTCTTCAATTCCTATGGTCCTTATTATGTAAGGTAGCTGAAAGTGTGTTGTAATTGTCATAAATCTTCCAAGTTATATAGATATGCTGTCTCTCTGTAACCTCGAAAGCTTTACTTTGGATGGCCTTAATTCAAAATACTTTCCCATTTTTAGGGCATTGTATTCATACACAGAGAGAGAGACAGACAGATTTCCCGGTCAGAAAGATTTTTTCAACCTTTGACCACATTGCAAATTTCAACCTACCATATCGACCTGTTATTGCGCACATACAAACAAAGAAATCTAAGAATATATTTTTCCGGATTCAGAAAGCGCAACAAAAAAAATACTCTTCAAAAAATTTATATCAAATCTTTATAATGATTACGAACTTTCTCTTTGATATTTCGTGTACAAAATAAAATTTTTTTTAACAAAAACAGAAACAGATTTATACACTAAATATTATTTTTCTAATCTTTTATTGTCTTCATATTTGAGTTTTGTTGCGCATCGTCTCCAAATCTCGTGAACCTTTGTATTAAGTTGAGATGAAATGTTCTTCATAAGTTACTACTTATATATTTTGAATTATTATTTTCTTACCTGTTTTTTATTATTATTATAAATTGGCATCCTGAAATATTTTTTTCTACTACCAAGGTAGCCGACGTGTATTGAATCGAGAGATTTAATGCAATAATAAGGATTAATTGGCATTTGAGTTCACAAAAATATTAAAATAATGTCGTTTGAAAATGCAGAAATGTTTGATATCAAAACTCGAAACGCTTAGGAAGGAAGATAATCTGATTAATGCCGTAAACTTATTCCGTCTTTTCGAACTAAATTTATAATTCCAAACCGAAGCAGAATCAACAAAAAAATCAAGTGGAATAAAAGTGTTGTATTGTACCGTATAACGCCATGAAGCTACAGATTTGGCGGTTTTGTACTTTACTATTAACAATTGGTGGCGGTTTAATGCACAGCATAACACCAATATCGGTTTTTAAGTGCCGCCAAATTTGGCGGTTTTGTGTTACGTATACGCCTAATTGTAGCGGTTTTGTTATGGCACCAACGCCACCGCAGCTAATCAGATTTAGCGGTTTTGGGGTTGTCTTTTATGTGGCATTACCGCTAATCTGTACCTCGAGTGGCGTATACGTACTCAAGTGTTTAATGGATAAAACAGAAATTTTAATGAAGATTCAAGTACATCAGTAAATTATTTTAATTTGGTATTAGAACCAAAAAATCTGGCTACCTAATTGGGTGCACTTGTTCACTCCAGCTTTATTATACACTGGCATACAAAATTTCAGGAAAGTTTGTAAACTAGCCAAATTTCGATTAATACAAAAACTATGCTTCAAATGTCCTGGAGAATCGTGTGACATTCGTAGGAATACATACATATTACAGTGAAGATCTCTAACGAGGGCTAATTGAGGGGGGACCACCAGAAGGATACAGCTAGAATGAGTTTCACACATCTGTTTCACAGAAAGCTGATAACGGATGTAATACTTATCATCGTTTATGGTTTAATGTGCATAATATATGCATTTTCGTAAGTAGACCACAAATATCTCGGAAGAAGTAAATGTTTATTTAAAAATTCCAAATTTTTCTCATGTGTTTCTGCTTATAAGCCAGACCATTCATTTATTCAATTTGATGAACACTTGACAAAATATGTTACAGAATATTGTATTATGACTTTGAAAGTAAAACGATTGAATAGTTACAGGAATATGAGTGTTTGTACTCAATAATTTTTACTGCGCATAGTGCTGAGCCGCAGCGGAATTTTCTTTCATAACCTGAAAGCCAGATATATTACAACTTTAAAAGATATTCAGTTGAATCCCATCAAAATTCAGAAAGCCGTCGGCATCAGTGATGACAATTGTCCATATCTTCGAAGTAGAAGAAAATGATGAGGTTGGTTCTTCAATAAACTGATATTTTCAAACTTGCAATTCTTAAAATTATGAAATTCTAAATAATATATATGCAAATACAATTTAAATGATAAAATGTAATTTAAATAATATATTTTAATTTATAAGTGTTCATAGTATTTGTGATTTCAATTTTAAAACTAAACTGTTAGTGTTCGAAGATCCCAAATTTAAAAATATCAGTTTGTGCACAGAACCTCATCATTTAGCTTCCTCTTTGAAGATAATTGAAATTCATCACTAGAAATGACCGACAGCTTCATTTCGATGGTGGATTCAACTGGAATATCTTTTTAAAGATTGCAATATATCTGTATTTGCTTAAAGAATAATTCCACTGCGTCGCGCATATGCGTAGTAAAAATATGTGAGTACAAACACTCATATTTCCTGTCAATATCTCAGCGTTTTACTTCAAAGTTTATTACAGTACTTCTGGTAAATATTGTCAAGTGTTCTGCATTTCGAATAAAGTAAATTCTGCATAAGTTATAAGCGAAAACATGCGGAAAAAATTTGGGATTTTTTTGAAGAAACATTTACCTTCTGAATATTTGAGCTGCGTGATGAAAATGCATGTAAATATTATACACATTAAGCTCTATAACCATTGAGTAAGTGTATCTCGTTATCAGTCTTTCTGTGACTAGGATGGAAAATCCATTTCCCTTCATCCCTTTCAGTAGTCCTCCACCTAATTTGACCCTCCCTGACCGAATCTTCACTGTAATATTATATGATACTCTGAATGTACTACGATTCTCAGAACTGAATTATCGAAACATAGTTTTCGTATTAAGCAAATTTCGCATTTTTGCTAATGTTCCTTTAACTTTTGTATGCTGGTGTATAAAATAATATCAGTTAGTATTTGTTTCTATTATTTTATTGATTTATTCTTCTACATTAATTTAAAGGAATTGTAAAATGGACTTAAAAGAAATTCTAGTCATAAAATATAAATAACGTCATCTCATTAAAATCTAATTCACATTTCTTATAATTTATTAGCTCTCTTAAACTCCACTTGTTAAATCATTGATATTTTCTCTTTAATTCTTTTTGAAACACTATAATGTGGCACTGGTATAAAATTTTAACAATGTATCGACTATTTATTAGAAGGAAAAGCAGTTCTAATAAATAAAATGAAGTTAAAGCTAAATTACACGCGATTAAGATTTCAGAGAAAAAATTACGAAAACATAATAGCTATTTCTCTATACTTAGCTTATGGGCTTCAATCATTTAGTTTAACAAAAGATCATTTAAACGTTTTATCGTAAATAAAGTGCTTAAAAATATAATCTACTTCACTGTAATTATTATCTATTTATTTACAAATTTATTTATTTACTGTTTCTATTATACCTAAACTTAAAAAAATATTATATAAGTAATAAAGGATAACAAATCTCGACGTACACTTATCATTAAATGTATTAAAAATATTAAGTGTTTTTTCCTAATTTGCAAACACAAGTGAAAAAAAAAATTCTCTCGAAGATTATTCTATAAATATTACATTAAAATTGTATTAAAGCGTCTTACTATTATTTAAATTGTTTATGGTGTTTATCTTTAGATACATTTAAGTAAAAAACAAAAGCATTAAGAGTTCGTTTGAGATATTAGTTAGAGTAAAGGTGTGAAGAATTCATGTAAGAGCATATGGAATCGGAGTTATTTCAATTCAACCCAGCATCGGTTTGTTTACTAACGCTAATATTTAGAAATGTTTTTTTCTGATGTTCAAAGATTTTGGTTGAAGAGACGTGTCTTTTTTTCAACTGAATATAGTTAAATTTAAATCTCAAAATCAAACTATAAATACGAACACATTTTTTTCAAGTAATCCAAAACATTACTAAGTGAGACGAATGATTATTTTAATTTCTCTTAAATATGACGAATTTTGTTTCTTGAAGTAATATTTTAAAGAGATAAATTATTTCTACGTTAGAGAACATTTTTTTATTCACCGGAGAGATTCCTTTTCAGATTCATAATATAAATAATTAATCCTTCTAAATCTAATAATATCTCATTATTTTTTATGCTTCTATTGAAATACATTTTTGCATTTAGACCTTATACTTCATGCTTTATTTTGTATATGATTCGGTTGATTACAAATAATTTAGTCCCATTCCATTAAGTTTTCAACAGAAACGCTTAGTTTTTTTTCAGGCAATTATATAACGTCTTCTACTTTTAATCCCACATGTTGTTTTGGTAAGAAACCATCATACTTTGGACCCATGATCAGTTGAAAACGGTAAGAAAAGGAAGTAGGCAGTCCTATCTCTAATCTCCAGACATTTTTCTCTTTTCATATTGTCTACAAACCCCTCCTTCTTTGATAATTACTGGCGCAACCTCTTGTTTCTAGTCCCTGTTGGATAGTCACTGTGTACTCTTATAAATTTCTTATATCTTCTATTATAATATAATAATCTTTATAAATATTTAATTTATTTTATTAGATTTGCAAGTTTCATTATTATGCATAGTTTATTTATTATATATTAGTTATAGTCGCTCTGTGAATCAACTGTCACTGACTGTAACTGGCAGCAGAGGCCGCGCACCGAAGCTATTAACATTCAGAGAAAGCCAAGTGATCGATCAGAGAAGAAGATCGATGGGTGTGACCGGACGAACGATCTGCTCGATTTTGTCGTTTAACGCGTTATGAGGTAAGACTTAGCTGATCGTTTAACCCAGGAGAAGACTTTTTCGTACTTTTCGAGACTTTAAAACCATGATTGAGAGATCATGACCATGGGTGATCTCACCTGCAGATCTACCACCTTGAAACCCTAAGCACGAGTCTGCGGATAATGGACCTACGCTTCCTAGCGTAGGAACCCACCTGATACACGCTCAGAACCTTGTCCTGAAAGGGAAATCTAGACCGCCCTGCGCTCGGTGTGAGAGGGTTACAGTAAATAAATAGTTGATCCGCTAAATTTTTTCTTCCGCTGACTCGTGTTAGCTTTGACCTGTAAGGTAAGCTGTATTGGCGTGGGAAATAAAAATGTAAATAATCATGCCATCAGCGGAAGAACTTTCTACACTCGAGGACAGTAAAGAGACACAAGAGCGATACATCGGTGGATGATTGGCGGAAACACGTCTCAGAACCTGAAATTTCCGGACCCTAAAATGAGATCACGCCCTGTCCACAGCGACCAATACCATCCATGATTTAAAAATAATAAAACAAGCTAATGAATTGTCCAGATGTGAAATGCATACGCCAGAGAGAACACACGCCCCACTATGCGACGCTAGACCTCGGGGTCAGTAGTGGCCCTCAAATTAAAATTCAACCCTGCGCTGTTGAATGTTATATTTTGATTGGAAAAGTAACGCTTTATGACTTTAGACATTAAGAAAAGTGTTCAATCAAATCTACGCTCATTGTATCCACTAATAACACACGGTTTTCTAGAGGTCTGCGTTTTCCCTGCATCTTCACTGAAATGTGTTGTGCGATTTCTTGAAAAATATATTGTTCACCTGCTACAATTAAGTATATTATGTTATAGTTGATGAATACCCACTAACCTTTCACAGGACTTTTCCTATCTTTCGTTGCTCCTTTTGTTGCCAGGTAGGGTTAACAACACTGACAACGAATATTTCTGCCTAAATTTTGTTTCTTCTCCACCACATGCCATCTTTGATTCAACAGATTCCAAGTTATTCATCTCCATTTCCAGAATCTCGATCCTATGATTTCGTATCATGTTCAGAAACTTTCGTGATCTGAAAAAATCTCTATAATCACATCCTCAGGTCTATCTCTGCTCATTTGTCGTCTGTCTTCACTGCTCTTCTTCGAAAGAAGCTTTACGCAAAGCTCAGCATTTCGTAAGGAGTCGGCTGAGGTGAAATAGTTAAATACTTCAACTCAGCAAGTAAAACGAGACTAACTCATTGAAATAATAGTGAATATCCGTGCCGTGTTAACGTTAGTCAGAAGAAACGAAGACGAGCAAGGATTCAATAATCCAAAACTGATCAAAGTGTATGGGTATTAGGAAGAAAATTTGGAAATACTTTCTAAATATCAAGAAGGCCGAGAGAGGGTTACTAATCATTCTTCTGATAAGTGAAAATCAGGTATTAGTGCCGTAGAATCTGAGTTTACTGGGCTTGGGCCAAGTAAATGTAATCTCCTCTAGCGTCTCCTTTGGTTAATAGAATAGTTAGTTGACTATCGTAAGTCTTTTCGTTAAAAAATATACAATCATCCGGCAGTATTTTATACGCTGGAGAGAGAGGGCAGTGAGAGTATATTGCTGATCATTCAATGGTTCAAATGCTGAGGCTCTGTTCCAAAGTGTACCTTAGGTAGTTTTAGAGCGAAAGATATTCTCACCAATGAAAGCCAAATCATGATATTTAAATATATAATCGTTTTATCGAATGGATTAATAAATTGATTTCTAATGAGAGGATACTGGCTTTGGATATTTGTTAAAATTTTCTTAATCGTGTTCATTTTCTTAAAGAGGAAGTTGTTAAATGATTTAAAATAATTTCAAAAACAAATTAATAAATACAAATTTATAATTCATAAAATTGTCTAAACAACTTACCTACTTTGCTTTAATAAAGTCAAAAATAACAAGGAACAAGCTGATTTATAGAAAAATAGTTTTATTTATTGATTCAAATTATAGTCCTCAAATTCATATATAACAAGGTACCAGTATTAATCGGCACTCAGTACACGATTAGCGCGTAATGCGCCCAATAAGAGAATCTTAGTTCCTGCAGGCATGCAAGTAAAAACGGCCAAATTGGCGGACTTAAACAGTCCAATGGCCAGGCACTTAAAGCAAATGGCCAAACTCCAAATGTGCGAGGTGGCGTTTGCAGGCACTTTAAAAACCAAATTGCGTTATAGTAAGTAAAATCCAAGATTGGCGCCACTTAAAACGCCGCCTAAACGCCAAATTGGCGTTAATATACAAAACCACTGCGCAATGATACTACGGCACTTTAAAACCGCCAAATCTATATACTGTGGCGTTAATCAGTATGTAAACCGCCAAATTTGGCGGCACTATTAAAACGCCAATCTGTGCAAGTTCGGTGCGTATACATAAGTGGCACCTAATCAATTATATATAAGAAGCGCTTTACATGATTGAAGTATCCGCAATTAAATAATTGTCTGTGGTTATTAGAGTCTGATTCATGAAATGTCGACCGACGTTTAATGCACAGTATCAGAATATATGAATTAATAAAATGTTTTATATAATGTATTTGATTATTAAATAAGTGGTCTAGTAGATAGAGTCCATCAAAATAAAAAAAATATTTTTAATAATTCGATTGAAAAAAAATAAATATATACAGATGTAAAAAGAAAAATACTTGGAAAAGAAGTTATTTATTATTTTGCTATTCTTGAGTTTAATTGCTCCACAATCTAACTATACACATGTTATGATAGATAAACTAGTAATCAAAAGTAAATCAAATAAATCTCTATACCATTCAATAAATAAATTGAAGTTATAAAAATGCGAGTTCATTAAGGCGATTATAATGATGTGGTTTATTTATAGTTCGAGTTCTTTGAATTTAAGAACCAAATTACTGTATTAAAAAAACTACCATCCACTAATGACAATGTTGTTGCATACGACCGTAAAATAATATCAATAAAAATACTACTCATAATAAAAAACTTTCTTTAAATAATTGAATCTAGTTATAACAGCCTTATTCATTAATTTTAAAGAAAATTTATTTTAACTATAATAAAGTGGTGAATAACTTAATCTGGAAGCACAAAATAAGAAACACACAAATTAATTTTATTTATTCACCTAGTTAACAGCCAGCAGAGTTATACAAATCCATATATTAGCAAATGCCTCAAAAGTACGACCAAATATGATGGATTACTTTACATTCAAAGTCACTTGTTCTAGATTTCAAATAAAAAGTAACTCTTTCATGATAAGAAACAAATATAAAATATCAAAACGCTTGCTTTTTTGGCTCCTCTCTCTCCTTCTTTAGGTATAATGATTTTCTCGAATCTTTTTTAATATTTTAACTTTTCGTATTTTAAAAGTCCAAAACGTTTCTCATAGAAAATAAAGGTTTGCGTGTTTTTACTCATTCACTGGAAACGATTTTATTTTCAATTGGCGTCAACTTGTCATTCAGTGATTTAAGAGCGAGTTTGGGATTATACAATGAGTAGAAAAAGAAATATTAAATTCGTGGAATTGAGAGCTAAAAAAAATGCCATTTTAATTTCATTTTTGCTGCATGAGAAATGATGGATTGATAGTTTAATCAAGTTTGACGGTTGATTAAACTACAAGACTTGTTTCAAACCCCATAAATAAATATCAGTCCAAAGTAAATTCTGGCATGTTTTAAGTGCTTCGTTAAATAAATTAAATAGATTTTTGTCAATAAAAGATTAAAATAGAAAAATTTAAAAAATGTTTATGGCATTAACTCTGTTTGTACCAATCTGAAAGCAATATATTAGTGTCCCGTACAAATAACTTATTAAATTAAAACTATTCAATTATCTATGCAATTTTAATGTATGTAAGTGTTCCAAAATTTCATTCGTCTAATGGTCACAGTTTCAGAGTTATCATGCTCTTCCAAAGACAGTCATAATTACGATAAATTTTCAGTCTCAATGAGGTCTTGTAACGTGAAAAGTCATCGAATTTTTCCTGTCGAAGATTCTGGTCAATTTATGCTTTATTTTTGCATACTCCCTATATTAGGAAATAATAAAATCTATGTTAGCGGTTAACCATATTACGAGTTTCTGTTTCAAGAAAAAACAAGGCAAATATCTTTATTAGTAAAATTAGCCTCATGATTTATTCCGGAAACTTCGATTCAATCCAACAATCAAGTATCAGACTTTACTCAGAAACGCATAAACATTTAAACCACCCCTAACTTAGGTTTCAAAGTTCATCTTCAATTTAGTGCCCTTAGCATTTTTTTTGTACCCAAACATCGAAAATTAACTTACTTTAACAACCATTAAAACCATGCTACCATTATGTTCATGGGAAAAGTATAAAGCATCGTTTAAGAACTTAACAGTTTATGGTTCCGATTTACTGCGCTACCTAAATCTGGGAAAACATCTACCACAATTCATCCACATAACACAACATACCCAGTTTCTATTTCTTTATCATGTTGAGTTTTGAGCTGCACAGATCAAGTACACACGAATGAAATAGAGCACTTTCATCAGACGGAATTACCAAAATGTGATACAGATGCAATTTTTATGATAATGCCATACACCAATTTTTCATTTATCGAGCTTACAACCATTTTTTGTTGTTATCGTTACTCGCAGAGACAGGCATGATTATGGGATTTTTTACAGGCTCAAAAGGTACTTGATCGATTCGTACAATTTTTCTGGTTGAAGGATTTGACGATTAAAATACACTTCTATTTTTTTGTATACTCACATGCACTAAAAGTAACTACAGTGAACGAGCAGAGTTATCTATATTTAAGATTTTCTATTTCCAAGAAAAAGTGAGGCAGCATTTTACAGAGTAAAAAAAATTACCATTCATGAACTATTCGAAGCTTTCGATTCAACTCAACAATCAAGCCAGCACTTACTCAGAAACGCATAAACATTAAACCACCCCACTTTGTTTCAAAGTTTCATTCCCAATTAGTGCCACGCATTTTTCTTTGTACCCCAAAAAACATCAAAATTAACACTCTAACGTCCACTAAAACCAGCGCATCCATTATGTTCAAAAGAAAAGCATAAAGCACTCTGTTAAGAATCTTAACAGTTTATGTAGTTCGATTTTACTGTAACGCTCGGAAAACATCACCTACAATTCACCAACAAAAACCCTGTAAACATCGCCGCTTGCCGTAAAACCTAATTAAGGTTCTTCCTAGAAACTGCTTAACATAATGATCGGTTGCATCCATTAGGGATTATAGTACGTATGTAGTGGCTCTCATGCGATGTTGGCAATTGTACCGGCGATGAATACCTGGCGAACTTCGGTTTCACTTTTCTAATGTTGAAGACGAGAGGTATAATTTTGTGGTAACTTCTCGCTGTGTAATTCTAGGGTAACTGCTAGTTTCCTTTACTTCAAACTGGAATCTTGTGGTATCTGGAATAGGTAGAATGATTGAGGAGAGATATTTGTTTAGTATGGATTTTTGGAGGTGGGTATTTGGAATATAATTGTACTGGCTCAGTTATTCAGTTTGGTACCATCTTTATAAACTGTGGACAATGCATAAACTTTGAGTATTGAGTTTTCCAAAAAATAATTAATGCATTTTAAATTGTCTGATAAGGTTGTAAAATCTTGAGGCGCTGTGAATTGTCCGATTGTAAAATCTTGTTGCTCTAGGATAGGTAGAATGATTGAGATTGGGGAGGTTGGTATGTGGACTATAAATTGTACTCAGTTATGCAGGTTGGAACCATCTCTTCAAACTGTGGATGATTTACAAAGACAATGCAAAAAGTTTGAGTTTTGAGTTTTCCAAAAAATAATTAATGTATTTTAAATTGTCTGATATGATTGTAAAATCTTGAGGCGCTATGAATTGTCCGATTGTAAAATCTTGTTGCGTTAGGATAGGTAGAATGATTGAGAGAAATATTTTGCTTAGTATAGATTGAGGAGGTGGATATGTGGAATAAAAATTGTACTCAGTTATGCAGGATTGAACCATTTTTTGGATATGTGACAATTTTTAAAGACTGTTATGCAGGTTGGAACCATTTTTTGGAGATGTGAGAGTTTTTAGAGACAAAGCAAAGTGTGACGATAGAGTTTTTCAGAATTTAAATACTGCACCTTAAATTGCCTATAGGTATTAATTGTCTGATTGTAAAGTCTTGAGGCGCTAGAATAAGTAGAGTGACTGAGAGAGATATTTTTCTTAGCATGGATCTTGGGAGATGGGCATGTGGAATATAAATTGCCCTCAGGTATGCAAGCTTAAACCATCTTTTTGAACTGGGGCTCTTTTAGAGACCAAGCAAATAGTTTGAGTAATGAATTTTCCGAAAATTAATTATTGCATTTTAAGTTGTCTAATTGTAAAATCTTGAGGTGTTTAAGGAAGTGCTCTAAGTTAATTGAAGGGTCCAGGAGGAAAAGCATGAGGGTCCAGTTTTAAAATTTTACAGGAAAGGAACAAAACAATGTTTCCAGTCTTTGTCACATAGCTTACAATATTAACATTATTATTTTCATTGTGATTAAGTGTTAAGGCAATACAGGAAATAACGATGAGTCAAAATTTTATTTACAAAACAACTGTATAATATTAGTATTTCTATTAATTTAATAAAAAGTAGAAAGTGTTTGCTTCTGTATGTTTGCGTGTTTGCACTTTACAGGGCCGACCGCTGGATTTAAAGTTACGAAATTTGGCACAAACATCTTTGGAGTGGTAAAAGACTATGTAGGATATTTTTTGAAATTTTTATTACAATTTTAATTTTTAAAAAATAATCGAATTTGGCGTGTTTCTTTGATACCTTCGAAAAAAATTTATACTACAAAAATGATTTTTAAATCATCCAAAAATTAATAAAAAAATTGTGTTTTCAAGGATACCAATTAAGTTGCCGAACAAATTTTTCTCTAATTTTAACTATGATTTCCTCAGTTTACTAAAATTTTAAATATATAATTCCGGTGGAATTTTATCGTCCTACCCGTTTTCAAATGGATGTCATAAAACCAAATGCATTGATTTGACAGGTGACGCTAATATCTCAAAATCAGAAAAAAACTGGAATCTCATCGTTTTCCCTTGGACCCTTCAATTAAGATTTGAATCGCATTTATGATACATTTTTTATTTTTATGAATATTTATGAATTTTTGATCATAACATATTCATTTTTATTTAATTTTTTAATAGTACTGTTTCCAGTGCCTGACCCTTTAATGATTTTGCTTCAACTCCATACTTTTTGTAAAAAAAATTAGAATATTGGAAATTGGACAAAAAATTGGAATATTGGAAATTGGAAAAAATTGGAAATTGGAAAAAATTGGAAATTGGAAAAAATGGAATATTGGAAATTGGAGTATTGAAAATTGGAAAAAATTGGAATATTGGAAGTTGGAAAAAAAATATTTGTATGTTTTCTCTATATGTAATAATGGCTTAAGATTATAGATGAAAGCTGATCTTTTTCATTTTCCTTATAAACATGAACATTTTAACAAATATCCGCTTTTATAATAAGAAAGATATTTATTTTCAATTATATAAATACGAAACTAATAAAAATTTGTATTTATTTATTTTTGTATATATATTCTATATTGTATTTTGTATGTATATATATATAATATCATCGTTTCTGTGGGGTGTAAAAGTGTGATTCAAAAGCAGACAGCAGGCGTTGACGGAAGATGAACAGCTTCTTTATTTGAGTCATAAGTTTCAGCTGATTAGAGTAGAATTTAGAATAATATCAAGCCATGATTAAAAATATAAACGCAAAGCGCGGTCACCGGCGACAAAGAAACAAGCCACGCCGAAAGCAGGCGTCTGGTATGAAGGTTACATGATTTTAAAAAGAAAGCGTTGCCCAATCGCAGCGAGAATAAGTAGTATCGGAAAAGAGGGGAATTCCCGAGCGTTAGACCGGTTGAAGCTTGATTTCATCCAGTTAAAGTGACAGTTAATTGTGTGTTGCAGCTTAAGTAGAAATAATTTTACGGATTAAATTTTGAGTAGCGCTTTTTAAAATTAGGAAAGTTTTAATTTATTACAGATATATATATATCTGTAATAAATTATTAATATATATATATATATCTGTAATAAATTAACACTTTCCTAATTTTAAATATATATATATATATATGTAATAATGGATTATAGGTGAAAACTGATTTTTTCAATATCCTTCTAAACATGAACAGATAACCGCAATTATATTTTAAAAAGCCATTTATTTTCAAATATATAAATACGAGACTAATAAAAATTTGTATTTATTTATTTTTGTATACTGTAAAAGTATCAGTAGAAATGAATAAAGCAATACATGCTTCGAAAATATTTGTATTTAGGTATGAATTTCTGAAGAAGAATATTCGAAAAGTAAGCATATTTCAATCAACAATTCATTCAATTGCATTAAACATTTAATTGTTAAAAGTCAAAAATAAATTCTGCTTTTCATGATGAAATAAATTACAGAATGTTCAATAAAACTTTCAGATAATGCCACGCTACATATTTTCCATTCGCATGTTACATCCACTTCACAACGCAGCTGTGTTTTAGGAAAAATATCAAATTAACCTCTCAAAACCCAGCGCCCTCATTAGAGGATATTATTTTCTCTTCCTTGTCTAAACCGATTGCATTCCATTATATATTTTTTTTTCTTTGGCTGGCAAGCAACTATGTATTCTCAATCTCCAAAAAAATTTTCAGTTCCATATAGTCAATCTCCTAAACAATTTTTAATGGCGTATAGTCAATCTCCTAAGCAATTGTGAATGGCGTATAGTCAATCTCAAAATACTTTTCAATGGCATATAGTCAATCTCCTTAAGAATTTTCAAGGGCGTATAGTCAATCTCCAAAATAATTTTCAATGGTATTTAGCCAATCTCCTAAGCAATTTTCAAGGGCGCATAGTCGATCTCCTGAACAATTTTCAATGTTATATAGTGTCTTCATTTTAAACTTCTTTGCTTTGTCCTTTGATATTTTGCTTTGATATGCAAGGAATTCGAAAGTAATCTTTATTTTTTAATAATTTATTGTATTTTAAGAATTTTTTATTATATATCAGTAAAACAATTTATAAAATGATTTTCTACAGATTTTTCGATAATTTTTTTGTAAAAACTGAAAAAAAATATTTTCTTGGAATTTGGTTTTCCTTCACAGTTTTTTTAGTCTTGGTGTTTCGAACAAAATTTCAAAGAGGTTTACTGAAATTTAAGCTTTAAATTAATTTAGTCGTTAACGGGTTAATGAATTTAAATTTTCTAAATCATTAATACGTGATACAACAAAATTAACGGAGGTAGTTAGAAGGTAAGAAAACTATTTTAGCTATTGTACTCAGAGTTTGTAATTGGTTAACAAATTCTAAAAGATTATTATAAGATAAATACAATTATATAGATAAAACACATTACAAAATATTGATAAAAATGAAAATATTCTTTAAATAACGAATAAAATTCTGACAAACATTCTTTACTTAGAAATTTTCTTTCAAAATAATCGATTGGCACTTAAGAGTATAATTGGCAAAACATGAAAAACTTCAAAGAGAAAGGTTAACCTTTTCATTTCGAAATACTATTATAATTGGGCAAGATAGCGAAAAAATATACTATTATAACGAGACAGAATTTAAAAATATAGATCCAATATAATGGTTTATAATAGAGTTACTATTATAATACTGACGAAAATATTATTATTTCGACTATTCTTCACAGTCAGTGGACTCTTATTTCTTTAGAATCATGAAAAAACCTTGGGATGAAGTCAACACTGAATATTGACTGAATAGTTTTTAAAAACCTTAATGTCCTTGGACAATAATTAGATTATTTTTATTATACACAGGAATATCTCGGAAAAATATACACGTTTTAAAAGTTTTAAAACTTGCGAATAGAATGTCGTTCAATGTCGGTTTCCCTTCTCCTGACATTTCCAAACTGCTACAGTACCACTTAAATTACAGCGGTTGGAAAACATTTTGGCGAATAACTAGTCAAGAACCCGATTTCTACTCCTAATGCGCTTCATATGTGATGAGAACAATCTCATTGTAGAGGATAATCATTGAGCACGCATCCACCCAGACTGGCACACACTTCAGGCAACTTATGACACTTCTTTCTTTTCTCTACGTTTTTTCAATTATTTCCCATATTGTTTTGTTCTCTATGTTGTCCTTATGTTTGTTTCTTGTCCGGTGAATGTTCATTTTTTCATTATTATTTGTTTTTGGTCCCTGTCATGTGCTGTTGTCCTTTCTAATAAATAAAATTCGCCTCCATCCATCCAAACCGGAAAGGAGCCAAATGGCTCTAAACACGGAGATGCAGGGGGTATAATGTAATGTAATAGAAAGCCATGCGTGTAAAATTTAAAGATCTCATTTCTAGCAAGATTACAACTTTGAAAATAAGGATGTCTAATTTTATACTCTTGAATTTTTGTGAACAATTTTTGTCATATTCTTAACAATACTTAGATTTTAAATCGCAAAAAAATTGTAATACTTGACAAAATGTGTGGCAAAATAAATGGCTGGTATTTTTAACAACTTGATCTAAAAGTATATTTTACTTCCTAATATCCTATACAGGTCGTTGTTAATTATTTCTATCCGTTTCAGAACCATAAATGTCATTTGAGATACTTATGCATATACAAGGGTTTTCGTCTTTAAAATTAACTGCTACTTTGACTTAATTACAGTTTTAAATTTCAAAATTTCTTAAGTAGAATGTTAAGTCAGGCAATTCATTGTATACGAATGGGTTGAAAAAAGAGTTGTTTACAAAATTGGTCCTTTTGAGTTTCGATACGTTGATGTCAGTTTCATATGTTTATTTGATATATGGGGGAGTGGGGTAAAACAGGATTCCCTTGATTCTGGAAATATTAGTTTTACTTTCTAGCGGACCGATACTGAATCACACTCTATTAGTCAAGAAAAAGGATCAGTCATAGTGGCGTGTTGCAGTTGTTGAATTCACTGCTTCTGTGAAGTTATATTTGTTTTAAGACGTCAACTCTCTAATGTTTGTTTGATTTTAAACTATCCTAACTTAAAAATCATTACACTTTTAAAAACCATTTTTTAGTCCAGCTTACTATACGTTTGCTAAGGATTTACACCCTATCAAACAATAAGCATTTACTCCAATAATGGAATTGTTCCATTTTATTTTCTATAACCTCTGCTCTCGGGGTTAAACCGGGTACTCCAAGTGACATAAGATAGGGACAGTCAGTATGGATGATGTATCTGTTGAAGACGATAAAAACACATCAGACGTTGATGGTTTATATTTTAATGATGAATTTTCTAATTTAAATAAAGAAGAATGGTTAATCTAATGTAAAAACTGTCTTAGCTGTGCCCACAAAAGCTGCAGTTCATGGAGGACGAAGACAACTGCTTTACATGTGAATTTTGTAACTAATATTCTTAAATTGTCATATAAAATAAAAACGTAACTTTTCCTCTGAAAATCGTGTTTTCCTAATTTACCATAACGTTAACATGGGTATCCGAACCGGATACTTTGACTTTTTTTAATATAAAAATCATTGATAAAAAAGTAATGAATCTGTGATTGGGTATTGGGTAGTGTTCCCTTTTAATATACTTATTTAAACCTCTAGGATCCATACAAATCCTAACTTCTTTATTGGGTTTCTGCACAACAACTATAGGATAAACTGAGTCTTTTGGTTCAGTCACATTTTCAAGTACTCCATTTTTAACTTGATCCTTTAAGGACAAAGGTATTAATCTAGGTGCAGAATTTCTTGGCACTGCATTATCAGTGAGTTCGATATCATATGTATATACTAATTTACCGAGATATTACAGTAAAAACACCTATATTGTACTCCGATAAACAATGAATATTTTAATAACATTTGACAAGCTCTGTGTCGAATATTTTATCTCCAACAGGTCTTCGAACCTTAGATACACGGTTTTACCCCACTTTCCCCTGCAAAGAATACTGGGTTATTATAATTAAAGTTCGCCTTTGAAGAAGGCTCTAGAATCGGCTCTGTGGCTCCAAACGAATACAAAAATCCATTTGTATATAATGCAAATGATGCGCTCTGTGTAAACCAAAAACACAGGGAAAGAAAAAAATTAATTAAAATTTAGTCAAGATCTGGCGATGCGCCATTATCTAAAGCGAATTTTGGAGAATTTTCGTTTTTATTATTGAAGAAAAATTGAATAGTTCATTTTAGTTTCTTTTTTCAGTTTAACCAAAAATGTGAATTCAATTCTGAAAGTAAAGTCTTTTCTCGTCTGAAATACCGTTTTTATGCAAGTTTCGCTTTTTTCAGTTTTTACAGATCGCATCACTTTACTACATGCTAGGGGATTTCTTTTTTATTTCGGCAGAGTTTTAAATAAATACAAAAAAGAAATATTCAAATTTGCTTCAATAATTAAACAAATCTGCAAAAATCGCCTTAGATAACGGCTCAGAGCCACCTATTGACGAAATTTTAATTATTTCTTTTTCCCTTTTTCCTTCCTCCCCTAGTTTTTTCCGATTTTCATATAACGCATTATGAGTATGTGAAATTCAACTATGAAAACCCTGGAAACCCTCAAAGTTTAACGAAGAAGAATGTATGCAAAGATTACAGTTGTAGAAGGACGAGACTAATGTTTATATGGAATGCCGCTATTGAAGAATTAATTCAACTTCAAGAACCATTTTTATTAGATGGCTAAGTTCCACGACACAGTACATTAAAAGGTACAAGACGCAAGACAGAGAACAACAACACAAGACAAGTACACAGTAAAAGAAGAGATAGAGGCATCATGGGAAAAACCCGGATGGCTCTAGCAGCGCCACCTACCATAAAAAGGAGAAGGCAGTGAATTGTAACCGATACACAGTTACTAAAACAATGAATATTCCACCTTTCTATCTTATCCTTTTGATGTACTTTGTACTAGTTAAACGCAAATACAAATCGAATCTCAAAAAATGGGACAAACTCTTAACTTAAACACGTAGATTCTAGATAGCGTCCCTTAAAGACGCACATCCTTCAAAACTGACCAACTGCTGATAAATATTCAAGGCAACAACTTCAAAAACTTTGCGAGATTTATTCGCCAGCAAGATCAAACACTGCAGCTTTCAAAATAAACTATTATTAAGCGAATTCCTTATCTGCTTCCTCTGCTGATAAATTGCAGCCTCTATTGCAAGAAAGTCCGAATCTTGATTAAACATAGTTGATTGAGGACAGTCCAATCTCCCAGCCCTGCGAAGGAAAATGGCTTATGAGGGATATGGAGTGGCTTATGTTCTGATGAATCTGCTAAGTCAAGAGGTCTTCATTTGTACAGTGTACAAAATGAAGCTTAGCCTGAGTATTAGTTGGGCTTAGGGTAGAATTTAGATAAGAAACAATTTGTTAATATGTTATAAACAATGTGTTATAATAATAATAATGATGCTTGATATATCAATAAGCGTAGTCACAGAAGCAGAACCTAAAGATTACAAAAAATAAAATGAATTACATACTCGATATAATATAAATAATACATATAATATAATACATAATATATTATACATAATACATAATATATAATACATAATATATAGTACATAATATTTTATATATAATAAGATCTAAATAAAATATAAATAGCACTAAACATATTGATTCAGAATGATACATGCATTATACAATTTAATATAGAATATAAGAAACAATTAATTTCGTACAATTTACACCAATCACGTTTTATGAGTAAGTTGTTCATAAATAACGAAGAAGATATATATGTAAAGTGGCCATTTTTTTCCATTGAGAACGGGACAATTTTTCCATTTTTAGGTAATATTATGGGAATTCAAGAAAATATATATTTGTTTAGTTTTATTTATTAATGAAAAGAATAGGAATAAACACAAGAAAATAGATAATTCATGTAATCTTGCATTTTTCTGAAGAACACATTTTTGCTTCAGTATATTTGGTGTTGATTTTAAAAAAGGAATGAAATTCTTGGCAAGAGTTCTTAAAATTTACTTTTGTAATAAACGTTGCTTTATAAACTGCGACTTGCAACTGTGTTTCCTAGCTCGTCCACAGCTTTTTCACAAGAAAAAGATCCTTTCTAACGGGTGCATTAGATAATTATGCTAGATTAGATTTTTATTAGTAAAAATATTCAATAATTATGAGAGAATGAGTATGACAAAAATTATTCGCGTGAAAGTGTTTCAACATTTCCCCGTCATGACTTTCGGTGTAAATATTCCCAGTGTTTCCTTCTGTCACTTCATGCAGTGTAAATGAAGTTAGAACTGAGTGCGAGATAGGAGGCTTCTTACTAACTAACATATTTGTGATACGTATAGCGCATGCTCCGTCATCGCCGGGCTACTAGATATTAACGTCGTATTTTATGATATTTTGGCCTCTTCTTGTTTGAAATTGTTATCGTGGGTTTCTCTCATTCTCAAAACGGGACATTTGGGCACTCCATAGCTGTGATTAGGACAACCGGACAGGTACCAAATAATGGGACTCATTCAAAACGGCATATGGTCACATTATATATATATATATATATATATATATATAGTATATATAGTATATATATATATATATATATATATATATATATATATATATATATATATATAATATATATATATATAATAGTAACAGATATCTTTGATAAAAGAAATGCATCTAATTTTCAAATTAATAAATTACCTTTTTGGGATAGTAATCTTAGCATTTCTGTATTCAAGAATTTTGTGAAAAATAATATAATTAGAAATAATAATTTAGTAACAGACAATGATAATAGAATTAAGAACATAAAATTTTTTATTGTTTTGCAATGGATTGTGGAACAACAAAAAGTTTTTAAAGAGTTTATATAGATAAGAAATATTTAGGTCATTTAGAATAAAGTATTCATATTGGTATTTAATGGAAATATTTTTATTTCTTTGTTGGTAGGTTTGTGTTTTTTCATATTTTACTTGTAATGTGTAATTTTGTTCAAACTTGGTTATTGATTTATTGGTTTCAGATGTATTACATAGATGGCGCCAGGATTTTTAAATTGAAATTTTCCTTATTAATAGATATTTTTACAAATTTTCAAATATAATATCTAGATAAATAATTATATTACATTCTTTAACTGGTTTTGAGATTTTTAATATAGGTACCTTACTAATTCATTAATATCAAAATTAATTATATTATTTGGTCAATTATGCTGTTTCATAGTTGGAAATCTAGTTTTGGCAATCTGTGATGTCAAGCTAAGTGGCGGTTTATATTAAAAATGTTGAATTATGGTAAGGATAGGTAGACACTGATTATTTAATGTTTAATGAAAAGTATGGGTATTTTATAGAATGATATATTTATTGTTTTCAGTGCAATATAATAGTGAAATATATTGTTGCATTACATATTTTTCACTTGAATTTTAGTCCTTTCTATATAGTTATGTTTTACTGTTAGGGTTAGTGCATGATTTTTCTTTCTAAATTCTTTCATTTTAGGGTAAATTACTGTGTTTGTTTTTTCAGCAACTTTAGTAAAAAGGATGGTTTGTACAGCAAGATTAATTTAACCTGGCTAAATCTTGTCCACAACCAAGCTGCTATATTAATTGTTGAAAACTCCATATACTTGGATTGCCTTTTTCAATACTTTTAATAACAACAGAGTTTTTTTTACATGTTGATATATATATATATCAAAACAAACTTATAAACACAAGATAAAAACTCAAAAACAGTAAAAAAAGACAAAATGGCAAAAATAGACAAAAACCAGAAAAAATGAAAAATATCATAGCGAGCCGCTTGTCAGGAAGGGAAGCTCGCTCATGATATTAATTTGTGCTTTTTTCTGCTGACGACAAACGAAATCCGTTAAACATTGCCGTCATCCCCTCTAAAAGCACAAAGCAAATGAAAATGGAAGAATTCTTGAATAAAAAATATAAATACATTTAAGAAGATTTAAAAAGAATCAAATACAAAAAATCCGAAAACAAATACAAAGAATCCGAATACAAAAGACCTAGAATAAAATAAAATAAAAAAAACAGCCGTAACATAAAAAAATAATAAAATAAAGCGAAATATGCTTACCATGGCCAGGAAAACGCTACCGCGACCACGAGGAGAATGAACGCCAAACCAGTTATCGCCGTTGCCAAACAGAGGAAAGAGAAAGATAAGGAGAAAGAGGCTTTGTCAGTAGCTCCGTAATCACTGCTTGAGATATCGTCGCACAAAGTTTTCGGGAATACCATTATTTAAAAGTTGATCATACAAAAGCTTTAATTGTCCAGATTTTGAAATTTCGTTCGAACAAATAGATCTAATGCGAGAAATTTGAGAGAGAATAGTGTTTCTATAAATCTTAATAGAAATATTAGAAGACCAATATGAAAGTCGGTTGACACAAAAATTAAAATCCAATCTTTTGTCAAAAATATCGATACAAAAGTTATTATCAACAAGTTTAATATCCAGATCTAAAAAATCCGCTTCAAACTGATTACAGTTTGTTTGTTTAAGAAGCAAGGCTGAAGGATAAATATTTTGCCACGTAATATTAAATGATCCATGATTAAAAACAATAAGATCATCTACGAATCTGAAAGCCTGAGGATGAAGAAGTAAATAATTCTTCTCAAAATAATGAAGGAAGAGGTTAGCTGTAATAGAAGAAAATGAAGATCCTTGAGGAATGCCATGTGATTGGAGAAAAATACTTTCCCCATTGTAAATAAAATTATTAAATATGCAAAAATTACATAATTTATCCCAATACTCAAAAGAAATATTGAGAATATTTTTGTAATCAAAAAAGTAAGAGTTAAGCACCTCTCGAAGAGTGGCTAGAGGAATGCTTGTAAAAAGATCTTTGAAGTCAAAAGTCTCAATAGAAGAAATACTGTTCTTATTATTGTGAATGAAATCAATAACCGGTTTATTATTGTTAATAATCCAAGTGAAACCTTCTGAACAATTGACATTCAGTAATTTTTAACAGATTGAAGAAAATGTAACCAGGTTGCTTCATGTATGAAGAAGTTCCACAAGTGAAAAACGATAAGAAATAGGATTTTTATGAAATAATATAATAAGGAAAGCAAAAAATTGAATTTAATTTTGGAAGAATTTATAGAAAGCAAGAATTTTTTTTGGATATTGTACTCATATTAAAGTTGGACTTTTTGTATGTTGCTGAATTTTGAAGTTCCTTATCCAGAAGATTATAGTAATGCTGTTTGCAAATAAAAGCATAGTTATTGGAAGCTTTGTCGATAGGAGTGCTTACTTGGATCTTTTGTCACTCATTGTGGGCATGATGGTATCCAGCTTGATGCATGCTCTCCAGCATGAACGCATCATAACTAATTTCACCATTGAAATCTGACAACAAATAATAGATACATTTCATTGTGATAGTCCAATTGATTGGCCTGCTTGAACTCCGGACCTCTCATGCCTTGACTTCTTCTGGGTGGGGCAATTTGAAAGCAAAAGTGTGTGAATCACCCGACGTATTAGTTGAAGATCTTGTCTTTCGCATATATGTATCTGCCTGGGAGATCCGAGAAACGGCAGGAATCTTCTAGACTGTTAAAAATTCCAAGCAGCTTCGCTGCCAAGCATGTGTAGAAGCTCGTGTTCGAAATTTCAAACATCTTCTGCTATATTTGTGCTGTTTGCTAATGGGAGCCTTATTTAAGCCAAAATTTCTTTAACCCCTTAACAGTATAGTTGATTTGTACTATCCAAAGACCCCCTGTTTTGGGGATGCTTTGTCTTAAAACAGATTTCCACAAAACACTTGACATGTGAATGGATTACCGGTCATTTTCGTATCAAGTTATAGCGTATATGAATGACTTAATCTCAGCTGGGCCACGGTGACCTGGCGGTAAGTTTTTCTCTTCGCAGCCAGAAAGTGCCTGCTCCTAAACCCGATTCCACTGCAGATGCTCCATGCATGTGGACCTATTGCACGTTAAATTCATGTGTAGGGAACCAGACGTCTGACAGCTGGTGTGGTGTGGAAGCTTGGAGAGGGGTTGTTATATCAGGCGTCGTCCTCGGCATCTGACCTCAGTTCAGAATCACGCAATGTGAGGTTCGTCCCTAAATAGCCCTTGTGTGCTTCTAAACGGGACGTTTATATAACTAAAACTGTTATATCAGGCGTCGTCCTCGGCATCTGACCTCAGTTCAAAGGCACGCAATATGAGGTTCGTCCCTAAATAGCCCTTGTGTGCTTCTAAACGGGACGTTTATATAACTAAAACTAAATTAATTTCAGCTCATAAGTTTAAAAATAACATAATTCGATGCGCGAGTAGAGCTCAAGCAAAACTGTTAAGGGGCTAATCCACATTTGTCGAAGGTATATGGAGATAGCTGAAAGGGAGCGAAATTGTCAACTGATGTCTAGGAAGCCCGTAAATTATACCTAAACGCTCTGAATGCCCTTAACTGAGGGCTAATTAAAAGTAATTTAATAGATCCATTAAATGGCTTTCATTTAATGGATTTTGTCCAGGTTTTGAACATTTTTAAAAAATATGAAACGATTTTCATACTCAATTTTAAATTATCACTGTAGTACATGTATCAATTA
>BGPR01012334.1:34385-45377 GCA_013235015.1 Araneus ventricosus
TAATAAATTGTATTATAATGATTATTTAAAACATTTAACATATACAAACGTAATAAATATTTTAATAGTAAATTCCAAGAATATTAAAGTATTTTAAATGGTATATGCAAAGAATTGGAATTTGGCTTTTTAGCTTAAAAAAGAACATTAATCACGCTCAGAAGTGATTGCATGCGAAATATATTCTGAAAAAAATATAAGTTGTTTTTTCATGTAAATGTTCCAAGAAAGTATTTTTTTATCCTGACGTTAAATTTAACAAAAGCACGCTACGAAAAGATGTAATGAAACAATAAAACAGGTTTGAATTTAATTACGAAAATAAAAAAGCATTGTTACAAATTGTGTTTAAGATTAAAACAAAATATTAAAAATAAAGATAAAAATTTCAGGAAAATAGAATTTGTATTACTGAATATCTAATTTTTAAGATATTTTAACTTGATATGAAAACGGCATTTGTGCGAAAATAAGCTTCGAATTTACTGCAGATAAACTTTACAATTCCGATTAATTTATTAAATTAAAATTTGAATAAAAACATCTTTAATTGAGCAACTAAATCACAAGAAATAACTATGTGCCAAATTAGGTAGATCTAAATCTAACGCCATCTAGACCATTCAGTTGGCTGCATTGCTGTCACATCTCATTCAACGGTCCATGTATTAATTCATCTGAGAAAGGATGTTAGGACACAGCCTGTCCCAACTGGCTACATAGGAAGAAGAGAGGATAGGAAAACAGCTAGGTGAGCCCTCCGTCTACCTGCAGTACCCCTGCACCAGGGTTAAATATGTGTCCTATAGATGTCTCTTTCTTTTGATGTATGCTTATCGGAATGTGTGCGTAAAAAAGTATCCCATTCTCTTTGTTGCAAGCTAAAAGCAGCATAATTCAGCTGACTTGTTTCTCTTGTGGTCACCGTCCACTAAACCTTGCCATGCTCCTGAGGTTTGTGGGATGATCGCGAATAAGAAGTGGATAAATAAAATTTGTGGAGTAGAGTCTCTAATGTTAAAGTATAGATGACATCTACAGGTAAATGGATGAAATAAATTTTGGCCAGAGTAAGTGGGAGAGGTTTTAGTTTCTTTAGAAGAATGCAAAGAACGTAGGGTCTATAGCGAATTTGATTCACATATCAAAACGCCACAAGGTGTGTTGTATGATCCTTCATATCTGGTAACCATGTTAAAAAATATAACTACTGTCTTATTTTAGAGATAAAGGGTAACTGCAGAAGTTACAAAGAAATTGGAAAATCGAATTAGAAGCAAAGGTTGGGTAAAAAAATGCGCATGAATTGGTGACGCGATTCTCTATCTCGGTAACTACATATGTTAAAACATTACTAATATCTTATTTTAGAGATAAAGGGTAACAACAGAAGTCAACAAAGAAATTGAAAATCGAATTGTAGTTCAGTAAAAGTTGGGCAAAAATGCGCATGATGAGGACGCGATTCTTATATATCTCGGTAACTACATATGTTAAAAAAATATAACTAATGTCTTATTTTAGAGATAAAGAGTAACAACAGAAGTTACAAAGAAATTGAAAATCGTAATTGTAGTTCACAAAGTTCGGCAAAAAATGCGCATGAATTGACGCGATCCCTCATATCTCGGTAACTACATATGTTAAAAACAATACTAATATCTTATTTTGATACAAGAGTAACAACAGAAGTTGCCAAAGAAATTGAAAAATCGATCGAATTGTAGTTCACAAAGTTCGGCAAAAAAATGCATGAATTGCGACGCGATTCTATCTCGGTAACTACATACATGTTAAAAACATTACTACATCTTATTTTAGAGATAAGAGTAACAACAGAAGTTACAAAGAAATTGGAAATGGAATTGTAGTTCAGCACAGTTGGGCAAAAATGCGCATGGTGACGCGATTCTCTCATATCCTCGGTAACTACATACATTACTAATATCTTATTTAGAGATAAAGAGGCAACAACAGAAGTTACAAAGAAATTGAAAATCGAAATTGTAGTTCAGCAGTTGGGCAAAATACGAATTGAGACGCGATTCTCTATATCTCGGTAACTACATATGTTAAAAAATATAACTAATGTCTTATTTTAGAGATAAGAGTAAATAAATAGAAGTTAAGCAAAGAAATTAAAATCGTAATGTAGTTCAAAGCAAAGTTCGGCAAAATGTGCTTGGTGACGCGATCCTCTATATCTCGGTAAATTACATGTTAAAAAACAATACTAATATCTTATTTTACAGATAAAGAGTAACAACAGAAGTTACTACAAAGAAATTGAATCGAATTCAGATCACAAAGTTGGGCAAAAAATACGCATGAATTGGTGACGCGACTTCTCTATATCTCGGTAACTACATATAAAAAACATTACTAATATCTTATTTTAGAGATAAAGAGTAACAAATAGAAGTTACAAAGAAATTGAAAATCGGAATCTGTAGTTCAGCAAAGTTAAGGCAAAATGCGCATGAATTGGTGACGCGATTCTCTATATCCGAACTGGGTATATGTTAAAAAAACATTACTAATATGATCTTATTTTATTATAAAGGGTAACAACAGAAGTTACAAAGAAATTGAAAACTGGAATTGTAGTTCAGCAAAAGTTAAGCAAAATGCGCATAATTTCAGGACGCGATTTCTATATCTCGGTGTAACTACATATGTTAAAAAATACTAATATCTTATTTTAGAGATAAAGGGTACAACAGAAGTTACAAAGAAATTGAAAATCGGAATTGTAGTTCAGCAAAGTTGGGCAAAAATACGCATGGAATTCAGACGCGATTCTTCTATATCCGGTAACTACTACATGTTAAAAAACAATACTAATATCTTAGAGATAAAGTGTAACAACAGAAGTTACAAAAAGAATTGAAAATCGGAATTGTAGTTCAGCAAAGTTGGGCAAAAAAATACGCATGATTGGTGACGCGATTCTATATCTCGGTAACTGCGCATATGTTAAACAATATCAATATCTTTATTTTAGAGATAAAGCGTAACAACAGAAGTTACAAAGAAATTGAACGTAATTGTAGTCCGCAAAGTTCGGCAAAATGCATGAATTGGTGACGCGATTCTTCTATACCTCGTCCATATATGTTAAAACTTAACTAATGTCTTATTTAGATAAGCAACATAAGAAGTTTCCAAAAAAAAATTGAGAACCGGAAACAGTAGTTCTAATTGAAGTAATTTGGGAATCTATTGGATTCATACGAAACATAATAGTTCCGGAATTATTAAATTGTATGTAACTTTTCACATCATCTACCGATCCTACACACAGAATTGTAACATATCTACCCATGATGAAGAATTCAAACAAAAAAGAATTGACATTGTAATATATTTTATTAAGAAATAAAACAATTTTCATTGTAACTTTAGTTTATTTTTATTTCAATTTTTTTCACATTAGTATTGAGAAACAAAAGAGAATTAAGAGTAACTTCTACAAACAAAAAAGAGAATTCCGAGTAACTTTGGAAACAAGAGTATCAAGTGAGTAACAAGAGAATCCGGAGAAGCTTGAGTGAACAAAAGATATCAATGAGTAACAAAGAGAACTGAGAAGCTTGAGGAAACAAAAAGAGTATCATGTGTAACAAAGAGAATCTGAGAAGCTTCTGAGGAACAAAGAGTATCGCGAGTAACAAAAGAGAAAACCTAGCTTCGAGGAACAAAAGAGTAATCGCGAGTAACAAAGAGAAACCGAGAAACATCTAGAAACAAAATGCTTGCAATTTCACGATTTATAATATGAGCGGCTGTTTGAAAAAGACAGCCTGGTCATTTTTTATATAGTATTGTTTCACTGCATGTTAGAAATAAATTGGTTTCCAAACACATGATTTCATCATAATTTAGCTATTATATCTATTAATTAGTCATCATATCTACTTCACTTAATATGCAACTCATTGGAATGATTGTAAATTATTTCATCTGGTTACTCTCAATCTATAAGGCCATATAATTCAAAATACTTGCTGATGTTGTAGTCATCGTCCATAAATCTACCTACGCTTCAATATCACTAGTAGAATACGTTGAATTTGAAATCTAGAGTGGGATATTATCCGATGTTTTAAGGAGAGAATCATTTATAGGTAGATTTTATGTACTGACCTGTAATTGTTTTTGGCAATATTTAAGGATTGACCTTTCAAAAAATGAACAGCCAGAAAAAGTGCAAAATTTACCACGTGTCTTGCAGGATTGTATGGGTCCTCCCAACAAACTAACGAAGGGTAACAAACTCGATTGGAGAGGACGCAAACTGTAGACTGTAATTACCAGGAAAAAAATCGCAAACCGTGCGGTACTGATATCAGCAATACAATTCCCTGGTTGTGGTTGGGGATGAAACTTATGCGCAAATAGCGCTTCAATCACATAGCAGGTAAGTCAGGTATTTAGCTATGTAGGAGACTACGTGGGTCGACAAATAATGTATCTAGAATAGTCCAGAAAAACTCTTCAACCACGAACAATACTGATCCATCTATACTATTATCACACCTCTGAACATCCCGCAGTCATTAGGATAGTAAAGTCCATAATACGCTGCAGGTTTCCTCTTGTAGCTGGAAAGCATATCGACTATCAATGCAGGTTTAATTTCACCGATAAAACCAATCTTCCCTAAAAAAAACACCCTCTAAACCGCATTTGGAAACAACCACTAACCACGATGCCAATGATCAAATTTCCAAGCCAAAGGTTTTTCCCCTTCCATGACTCTGCTATCAACTTGTGACTGACATGACTCCCAGAAACATTCTCCCATTTGACTGCCATTGAAGGATAAATGTAGAGGTCGAGAGAGTTTCAGTAAGGTGCTGAAGCATATAATCACCTGGTGAATACTATTGGCTCTCTGAAATTCAACCGCCATATCCCAAATTCTCCAGTCAAAACGCCCACTCTAGTCAATACTACAAGGTATGTTCTAACGCTACAGTCCATCATTAGAAAACATAAATCATATAGAAAGAAAAGATGGTCCGAAAGGCTACGCTCAAGTGATAAAGAGACAAAAAACAGAAATGAGTGCAAGGCTTTATTACCTCCAAAAAAGAGAGTACAATAAAATTCTATTAGGAATCATAGGGAGATGTTCAAAACTTTCCATTCGAACGCACGTAATACATCTTTACGCCGCATGGATTGCTGGTCTCGAAGACACATGGCTTTTTCTGAAGATCGTAGCAGCAGTGCTGGTGATTCGTGCTACCAAGTTCATGTCGTCAAAATTCATTGATCTGTACCACATTGCCTTCAAGACAATCTGAGAAAAAAATCTCTATCCGGGAATCACCGAATCTTTTTTTTTAATATTACGACGGACAAGCCAATTGACAACCGGATACCTGCGTATTTGACGATAAAGAAATAAAAATACCACCAATTATCTATGTTATTAGACAATCAAGGCAGATGACACTGATCGGTTTAACAGTGATACCACTGTCATGACAAAAAACATGACAAAATTTCACTCTCATCTCTTTTTTTTAATAAATGGTGATCTCCAAAAGAAGTCACTCTAGCACGTCAGTGATTGCTGGATACAATTTTAAAAGGATATTAACATTTTCTAGTGGTATTCATTTGTATTAGCATCTTGAATTGTAGATGTATGTATGTATACATTAAAATAAATCTTTGTATCAGAAAATTACACAATAATCGATATTGCCTTTGAGAAAGCAGAATCCTGAATACAATGAGCTTTATAACACATCCGTCCATTCAAAAATAGAGTCCCAAATAATCAGTTTCAACATGACAAGATTTACACTTGTCTCTTTTGTATTATAGATCACAAAAAAGATGCCACTCCAATCTATCTTACGATCGCCTATTATCCTTAAAGATATCATTCAAATTTTCTTGGTATCTAGCTTAAAATCGTCATAAGCGAACAAGTATTTTGCATATATATACAGAGATAAGTAGTACTTAGAAAGTACATACAAAACGAAATTTCTTCTTAAGGAAACAAATAATCTGACACAATACGCTTTGTAACAGAGCTCTCACATAGAGCCCAAATAACCAGTTTCAGCATAACAATATTTACACTTTACTTTTTTATACATGACCTAGATCTCAAAAAGATGTCACTCCAATCTATTTTTTTACGATTGCCGATTATCCTTCTTAAGGATAGCATTGAAATTTTTTTGTGGTATCCAGCTAAAAATCATCACAATCGAACAAGTATTTTTGACATAACAGAGAAAATTTTAGTACTTAGAAAAGTACACAATAAACGAAATTTCTCTGGAACAAATAATCTCGGATACACAATGTAACAGAGCTTTCCCTCAAATAGAGCCCTCCCAAATAACCAGTTTTGCATAACAATATTTACACTTTTCTTTTTATACATGACCTAGATTCAAAAAGATGTCACTCCAATTCCATTTTTTTTACGATTGCTATTATCCTTCTTTATTAGCATTGAAATTTTTTTGTGGTATCCAGCTAAAAATCATCACAATCGAACAAGTATTTTTGACATAACAGAGCAAATTTTAGTACTTAGAAAAGTACACAATAAACGAAATTTCTTCTGAAGGAAACAAATAATCTGGATACAATACGCTTTGTAACAGAGCTTTCCCCTCAAATAGAGCCCTAAACAACTAGTTACAACACAGCTTGAGCACTTTTCTTTTTATACATATGACCTTAGATCTCAAAAAAGATGTCACCTAATTCATTTTTTTTTACGATTGCCGATTATCCTTCTTAAGGATACATTTGAAATTTTTTTTTGTGGTATCCAGTGCCAAAAAATCATCACAATCGAACAAGTATTTTTGACATACAGAGAAAATTCTTAGGTACTTAGAAAAGTATTAATAATAAACGAAATTTCTTCTGAAGGAAACAACAATCTGCCAATACGCTGTAACAGAGCTTCCCTCAAATAGAGCCCTAATACCAGTTTGCATAACAATATTTACACTTTTCTTTTATACATGACCTAGATCCTGATGTCATCTAATCTATTTTTTTTACGATTGCCGATTATCCTTCTTAAGGATAGCATTGAAATTTTTTTGTGGTATCCAGCTAAAAATCATCACAATAGAACAAGTATTTTTGACATAATATATAAATTTTAGTACTTAGAAAAGTGCCAATACAAACGAAATTTCTTCTGAAGGAAACAAATAATCTGGATACATGCTTTGTGAGTTTTCCCCTCAAATAGAGAGCCCTAAATAACCAGTTTCAGCATAAATAACATTACACTTTTCTTTTTATACACATTCCAGATCTCAAAAAGATGTCACCCACCTATTTTTACGATTGATTATCCTTCTATGATAGCACAAATTTCAGGTATCTCCAGCTAAAAAATCATCAATCGAATGTAAGTATTTTTTGATATAACAGAGCAAATTTTAGTAAAATTTGTAGTGCACAATAAACGAAATTCTTTCTGGAAGGAACAAATAATCTGGATACAATACGCTTTGTAACAGAGCTTTCCCCTCAAATAGAGCCCCACAGTTTCATATTCAACAATATTTACATTTTATACATGACCTAGATCTCAGTAAAAGATGTCACCCAATCTATTTTTTATTGATTGCTGATTATCCCTCTAAGGATAAAGAAATTTTTTTGTGGTATCCAGCCAAAAAAATCATCACAATAGAACAAAGTATTTTGGTTGATAACAGAGCAAATTCTTGTACTTTGTGAAAAAAGTACACAATAAACGAAATTTCTTCTGAAGAAACAAAATAATCTTGGATACACACGCTTTGTAACAGAGCCTCAACAGAGCCCCAATAAATCAGTTTCAGCATAACAATATTTACACTTTTCTTTATACATGACCTAGATTCCAAAAAAGATGTCACCTAATCTATTTTTTTTTGATTGCGATTATCCCTTCTTAAGGATACTGAAATTTTTTTGTGGTACTGTTAAAAATCATCACAATCGAACAAGTATTATTTTTGGTTATAACAGAGTAAATTTAAAAATTAGAAAAGTACACAATAAACGGGAAATTTCTTCTGAAGGAAGCAAATAATCTGGATGATACAATACGCTTTGTAGGAACAGAGCTTTTCCCCTCAAATAGAGAGCCCTAAATAACCAGTTTCTGTGCATAACAATAACTATGACTTGTCTTATTATTTATACATGACCAAGATAAATACCTTGGTCTCTTTTACGATTGACGATTATCATAAGGAAACATTAAAATTTTCTTGTAATTCCATCTAAAAAATAATACAATGAACAAGAAGTTTTCATACAAGAGCAAAACTATAAAATGTAGAAAAAGATATAATAAACGAAATTTCTTCTAAGGAAACAAATAATCTGGATACAAAATTTTTATAACAGAGAGCCTTCCACCAAATAGAGAGCCTTAAATAGTCAGTTTCCCAATCTATTCGGACCATTTGCAGAGTAGGAATTTGTTATTTAGATTTGTACTTGTGTGCGGATTTACCTTTTAATATTCCTTAAGCAGGCTTTCTATCTTGTATCAGTTACTGAGAACCTATTAATCGAATTAACTGATCATCCGTAAATTAATCTAATTGCCTAATTTCATCTTCAACGTCCCTGTAGCAGAAACAAGGTTCATTTGCTGGGGTAGCTGAGGTACGAAAGAATGAATATTATCAGGTTGCCAGACGTATAAAAGGAAGCAACAATAGGTTTTCATAGTAGGAAAGAAAAGAACGTAATCCGACGTCGGTGGCAAAAGGGGTTTGAAGTAAAGTTTTGAAAGTATTTGCTGCAAATCAAATCAAAGATTATATCTTTTTAGTTAATAAGGCCAAAATTCGCCGATGCAGCATGTATATTAGTGTTAAGTTTAGCAATGAAGACAATATAGAAGTGGTTCTTTTAAACATAATTCTATTTTTAGACTGGCATAGTTTCTTTAATTTGCTTTAGCAGTAAAATGGTCTAGATGCGTTGGATATAGATCTACCCACTCAATTGGCACAACGTTATTTCTTGTGGATTTGTGCTCGACTTAAGAGGAGTTTATTAAAATTTGACATTTAATTCTACAGGATTGTAGCCTTAAATAATCAGTTTCCTAAATCTTATTGTGACCATTTGCAGAGTGGAGGAATCGGAATTTACTACGTTTGTATGTTCTGTGATGGATTTTTTTTTAACCTCTTAATATTCCTTAAATGCGTTCTACCTGTATCAGTTACTGACAACCCTTTAATCAATTAACTGGATCATGATCCGTAAATTAATCTAATTCCAATCTTCATCTTCATGTCTGTAGTAGAAACAAAGGTTCATTTTATTGCAGGGGGAGCTGAAGTGAAAGAATAGATATATTTAGTTACCAGACGTATAAAAGTGAAGCAAATTAGCGAAGGTTTCGCAGTAGGCAGGAAACGGAAGAATCTGTAATCTGACGTATGTGGTGAAAGGGGCTTTTTAAGAAGAGTTTTTGAAGTATTACACACTCTAAATCAAAATTATACTCTTACGGATTAATATAGGCAAAATTGTCAATGCAGCATTGTATATTAATTATTAAGTTTTTAGCAATGTAGAGACAAAGAGGTGGTTCTTTTTAAACATTAAATAATATTTTTAGACTGGCATTTTCTTTAATTTGCTTTACTAGATTAGTCTAGGATAGGTTAATTTGCGATCTACCTAATTTGGCACATGTTATTTCTTGTGATTTAGTTGCTCAATTGAGTGTTTTTATAAATTTTATTAATAAATTAATCGGAGTTGTAGCCTTAAATAATCAGTTTCTAATCTTGTTGACCATTTGCAGAGTGGGAGGAATTTGTTACTAGATTTGTATGTTCTTGTAAAAGTGGATTTTTTTACCCTTAATATTCTTACAGGCTTTCTAGTCTTGTATCAGCTACTGAGAACCCTTTAATCGAATTAACGATCATAGGATCCTCTCGTAAATTAATCTAAGAATCTCATCTTCTCTCAACGTCCTGTAGTAGTAGAAACAGCACTATCGGTTAGTAGCTGAGGTACGAAAGAATGAATATTAACATGCTTTTGGCAAAAGGGAAGCAAATTAGCGAGGGTTTTCTAAGTAGCAGGGAAAGAAAAGACCTGTATTCCGACGTATGTGGTAAGCAAAAAAGGGGTTTGAAGCAGTTTTGAAAGCATTACGCAACTAAATCCATTATATCTTTTTTAGTTACAAGGCCAAAATTCGCCGATGCAGCATGTATATTAGTGTTAAGTTTAGAACAGCATAATAGTAGAGGTGGTTCTTTTAACATAATTTACTTTTTAGACTGGCATACTTTTTTAATTTGTTTTTACGCCAGAATGGTCTAGATGGCGTTGACTTAGATCTACCCACTTGGTACGTTATTTCTGTGGAAAGTTCAATTAAGAGGTTTTATAAATTTCAATTTAATAAATTAATCATCTGTAGCCTTTAAATAATCAGTTTCCAATCTATTCGACCATTTGCGGAGTGGAGGAATTTCATACTAGATTTGTATGTTCTTGTGATAATCTCTTGTCTCTTAAGCAGGTTTCTATCTTGTATCAGTTACTGAGAACCCTTAATCGAATTAATTGACTTGTGATCCGTAAATTAATCTAATTGCCGAATCTCATCTTCACCTCCTGTATGGTATGTTCATTTGTTGGGGGGAGCTAAAGTAATGAAAGAATGAATACTATTATCAGTTGCTAGACGTATAAAAGGAAGCAAATTGAAAGGGTTTTCCATGCTATGGTGTGGAAGACCTGTAAATCTGACGTATGGTAGCAAAAGGTTTGAAGCAAGTTTTGAAAGTATTACGCAACTAAATCAAAGATTATATCTCTTAGTTAATAAGGCCAAAAACGACAACGGGTATTAATGTATGGCTAGTGTTGTTTAGCAATGAAGACAATATAGAGGTGGTTCTTTTAAAACACTAAATAATACTTTTAGACTGGTATACTTTAATTTGTTTGTCGCAA
>BGPR01012335.1:0-45375 GCA_013235015.1 Araneus ventricosus
TTCGAATGGTACTGTGGTAAAGCCATTCGTTTTAAATGAGAAAAAATCTTTGTTGTATATCACTTTTAAAAGTTTACAACTTATCTTTCTGAGACAGAGTAACTACTATTTAAAGAATACAATGCACAAATATTAATCACTATTGGTTTGGTGAAGATCGTTGGTTTCATAAATTACTATTTAACTTTATACATTGCAAATTATCCATAAAAATGTATACATTTGAGTAATAGAGATATAAAATAAGTAAGAAAGCAAAGTACTTATATGATGATACTGTTATAAAAATAAACAATAAAAGTTAATAAGACTTTAAAAAATAAACCTTACTGGCGACAATGAGGCTGCTCCGCTCTTAGGTTTAAAATTTCACGATAATTTATAAATTATCCCAATAACCAAAAAGTATAGGTTTTTGTTACATTAAATGCCTAATCTTAAAGACACAACGATGAAAATTTTCAAGATAATTAGGAACATTTACCCGTTCTCATGATGAAATCTTAAAAAAATGAAGTTTTCTTATAATCGTTATATTCTACAAATCTAAGAAATATATAACTTAGAAACTTAAATTGCACATAAACGGCTTAGAGAACGGAAAATGAAATATAAGAAAGTTTTGATTTCACTTCTCTGAGCACAGTTGCAACTAAAGTTAACATATATTAACAGAAAACACTGCAAAAAGCCGGAAGGCTTTTTTAATCTTCATCTAAAGTGTCTTAATTAAAGCATGTGCTTTTCAGTTCGCTAAGGCTTCCCTAGTTCGCACCGCAGTCAACGTTCCCAATTACTAATTGTCCGACCGCCCTACCTAAGTAGAAAAAATGACACTTTAAATGTTAAATAATTAATATACTTGTAAATTTATGCACATGGTATTCCCAAATTTCTGCAAAAAAGAAGAGATGACCACGTACAGCGAAGAAAAAATTATTTGCAATATAACCTATGCAGGCTTGGAATTTTGATTTAACTCATTAATCCCGAGCTGACTTTTTTCCTCTAGGCCCTTTAAAACCAGGATTTTTTGGGAGGAAGCGACATGTATTGGACTCTTCTAACCTGTGTGGTCATTTGCCCACCACCCAACAACTGCTATAACCTTCCTTTAAAGCCCACGGAAATGGGCAAGAATAATTGGACCCCCTACCTCGCTTTTCACCTAAACAATTTCAGAACCTTACCTCCCCTCAAAAGAAGCGAAACGCCCCAGACCTGCCTTCGTCGCTGTTAAGGGGAAATTTCTAGGCTGCCCCGGACCTCCTCTCTCGGTATGAGAGGGTTAAAGATGTTAGCAGCAAGCTATACACGGAATAGAAAAACCCATTGATAAAACAATTCTTCAAATATGTGGCGTATGTGATAAAAGACGTTGCTTGGGCTAAAAGGGAATTTTTTTAAAGACTTTATGGCTGATATTATTTTGGACCCATTGACAATAATGGTCAGAAACAGGCATTACACGCAAAATTTAACCTCTTGGTTGACCTTCTGGAATTGCCCAAAATTGCTAATACAGGCCTGCTAAAGATTTCTGCTAAAATCGGACCAATATAACAAAGAACACACAAAGAAGAGGTGACTGCATCATTTGTAAATACTGCATTCACAAATTAGAAAACCGCGGATATAATTTCAGAAGACAGTTTCTTTAAATATGACGGTATTTAAATCGTATTCGAATAAAATGTGCTCTGCTATATTCTTAAGAATCGATCAATAGCGATTATTGAAATAACTATGTAAAAAAATAGGAAAGTGCATATATATGGAACAATTAATCTAAGGAGCGTTAAATGAGAGCAAATTTTGAAATTTGATACATGTTTTATAGAATACTTCATTATATTTCACTATAAATAAACTTTAATCATCTAAAACACGTGCAGTTTCACTAAAAGATATTAGAATACCGCCAAAGAACGATTTGCATAATACGAAAGGAAACTAGTAGCCTTCTTAAACCACACAAAATTGCCAATCAATGGTTTAATGCTTTGAAAACTTTTTGCAGACAAACCTTTTGCGAATAGTTTTAAAACTGCTAAACTTTATATTTGAAATATCTGACATACAATTAATTTTTCATTTTTTTCGTCTAGACTTCATAATAATATCCAAATAGACTTTCCATGCTTGCAAGTAGAAAGCTGCTTCGAAACCATCATGAAATAAGGATATATGATGATATTCTGATCATTTCAATAAATCAGTAATTGTTATTAAAAAACACAATCTTGATATATATATACATTTTTACACGTTTTTCACGCAATCTTTGCTCCTAAATATGATATATTCTTCTATATTATATACTCTATATTATATTCTTTTTAATTATTTCTAAATTTTGCATAAAAAATTAATCACAAGTATTCTGAAAAGTTTTGTAATATTTTACTCACTGTAATTTTAAATCTATATCTATAATTCTCTTACGTGGCGACAGAAAAAGGTCGAATTTCTTAATCACCGTTTGGCAACAGTTCGCAAGTTTGTTTTGTTTACATTTGATCCGACGAATTTAGCTTGATTTGATCTGAGACGACGAAATTTTTCAAAATCAGTTTAAGTCAGGCAGATTCAATTATAAATTGAAATCGTCGAAAAAGAGAAAAGGTTGAACAACTGAAACTGTTGAGGAATCTTTCCTAAGACGATCCAAATGAAGTTTCCGAGCTGCAGGAACATAGTTGAATATGACATGACTGTGTTCTTTTATCCATGTAATGAAGATTTTTTTACCATTATTTCAGTGAAAAAAAAGCGTGTTTAAAATGTTGGTGTCAAAAGCAAGAATTTTAGAAATTTTTAAAAATTTTCAAGAAAGGCTGTTTTGTTAATGTTATAAAGGTGAAAGTAAATAATTATTATGGGTTAAAATTTTGAATAGAGAATCTGAACATATTTAGAGCCATTTGTCACTTTCAAGTGTCTTTTTTAAGCAGAAATTTTGGGAAATGGGTTAACTCATCTTTCGAAAACTCAAATTTTCTGAGGTTATAACAAATAAATATCTACCCAGCGAGAAAAGTTACAATGTTCTTGACTGAATAATTATGACAGTGAGTGTGTATACATATAGCGAAGCTTTTCTGATCCTTATTTCTATGGGAAAAAAGCATGTTTAAAATTTTAGTGTCAAAAGCAAGAATTTCAGAATTTTTTTAAATTTTGAAAAATCTATTTTGTTAATGTTATAAAGGTAAAAGTAAATAATTATTATGGGCTATAATTTTTAACAGTGAATCTGAACACATTTAGAGCCATTTGTCACTTTAAAGTGTCCTTTTTAAGCAAAAAATTTGTGAAATGGGTTAACTCATCTTTCGAAAACGTAAAAATTTTCTGAGGTTTTAACACATAAATATCTACCCAGCGAGAAAGGTTATAACTTTCTTAGCTAAATAATTATTTCAGAGAGTGTGCATACACGTGGCGAAACTTTTCTGAACAGCAATTCATTGAGAAGTGTGGATATTAGGAAGTTTGTTGGAATGAAGTCAGGGCTCATGAAACTGTTGAAAAAGCATCCAATTGCGTGTACCAAGAAGTTTTAAGTGCCTGATTTCTGACTGATGAAAATAATTTTTATTTGTAAACATCTTATCATACATTTTAGCATTCAAATTTCTTTTTAACATTTACATATATATGATATAAATGATATAAAGGTAAAATTTTAATTTTATAATTTGATTATTTAGTTTTTAGTAATTAAAATTTTAGTTTTAATTTTTTAAAAAGAATTTAGTTAGAACTTCCAGCTATTCAAATAATTTAAATTTACTTTTAGTAATTAATGTATTTATAATTTCCTATTACTAGCAAGCACACACGACTGTACTGAGAGCGAGAGAAGCGAGCTAGGATCACGTAGTGATCCCAAAAGAATCACAACGTGATTCTTGAGGTTTGACGAGCGGAGCGAGTAGGGGGTGTAAACCCCTAGTATAATTATATATGATTATGGACGATAACGGCTCCATTTTCTCTCATTTATTTTCATCGTTCTCAAATGAAAAATTTAAAAGATATTTCTTCCTATTTATATTTTCGGGTTCTAATGACTGAAATATATTTGTATCCTTCTTTACTTTTAGAAAAAATATCTGAAAATTAAGAATAATTTTAATTTTGAAATTCAGTTCCAGATAAGGTTGCATTGATTGATTTACAACACACAAAAATTTTAAATTAAATAATGATGTTAAAATATGTGAAATCAATCGAAGCGAGTTTTCTCGGTTTGATATGAAATTTAATTTTAAGTATATATCTGAATAGCATTCAGTTTTATAATATAAATACGTTTATAGATAAATTCTCTTAGATGACGCATGGCAATTTGTAAGGGTGTAATTATTATTATATTATTATTCGGCAGCCCGTAAGATTTCATTATAAATACGCGCCGAATCTGGCATATAGTTGAATTCCATGACTTTCATGGAATAGTTCATGGTTTATAAATTTAACTAAATTCAGTCATCCAAATTCAGCTGAATAGTATAATAATATATTCAATATATTCTAAACTATATTTCAACAAACCCCTTATCTTTGTTGAAAATCTATACCAACCTAAGTATAGCAAAATATTTTTGTGCAGTCAACCTATTTTCTAGAGGAGGGAGCTTCAGAATTCATCTTCTCTGTGCATCGCTTCATGGCAGATTCGAAATTGTCTATTTAAACCTCTACAATTATCATATTTGTGCAATCTCATGTATATGCAAATGCAATTTCCGCGGCTTTTAGCAACCTGGGACGTGAATGGAAATGTTGTTAAACGATAGGTCAGTGCTTAGTATATTATAACTCACTGTCAATATGCATTCATGATTGACATCTGGTGGTACATGCAAGTTGGATGATCTTGAGCTCAATATAAACTGTCTAGTTTTCAATGAGAAGTTTAATCGGGAAACACATACACTTGTATTGTACACGCGTTTCTGAATTATTTTATTTGAATGACACAATGAATTCGATATCTTATTAACATAATGTCAGAGATTAAACAAAAGTATTAGAACACAAAGCAATCTAGCCAGCGATATTCATGTCTGTAAACCTATTTATTCGTGGTTCGAGTTCAGCCACGGTCTTTTTATCCAAGGGCTCATATTTTAGTTCAAAATGCTATTTATTGTTTATTTATGTTCTGGACAATTCTTTTTCTTTCTTGAAAATTTTTGTTGAACGATTCTCGAATATTCTATATATAGGAAAAATGGGTTGTGATCACAGATCCCGGGTGAGGATCAATTTTTATAGAAAATTATCATTCTAATCTAGGCCGAAGCCGGCATAACTTATTAGAAAGAGCATTATCTTATGGGCACTCTAGGGATAAATGCACCGAAGATAAAGTATGAGAAACAGGAGTTAAAAACTAAATTATTTATTATTGAAACAACATAATATGAAATGAGAAAAGTATTTTCACAGGTAATTATTTACATTTAGACAGGAAAGATTTAGGGTAGTTACTTACTTAAGTTATCAACTTATACTTCGTAAAAGGGTTTAATTAGAGTTACATCTTAGTTATAGATTACATTACAGATACAGTACATTACAGTAAAGTGAATAGCCATCGCCCATCGCCGCCGTGCTGATAGGGATGAGACCCCTGTAGCTCGTTGCCTACGCTCGCATTTACCACATGACTGGTCCGTTGGATTTTGAAAAGTTGTCTCTCCTTGATTAAAATATTACACTTGGTTTTAACGGAGAGCTTACACCTACGCATCACGTGATTACCGTGAGTAAGCACGTGATCGCCATCCGATAAATCTCCGCTGACACAACATTATTGAAATGCGCTTGTACGGAAAGTGAAAGAATATTATTAGGAAGGAATTAAACTTACGCTTTTAAGCTAGACTGGGAAAATACAATTCCTACATATATATGTATAAATGCTGATTCTGATATAAATACTGATATAAATCCCAGAAGTCGTGGGCAAGTTCTCAATTCTCATATGCTACGATATGCTTTGCGCTTATAAATCTACTTGATTGTTCAATCAAAGCCGGTAGTTCTTTGAATATTCGTGACAATATTCATAGTAGCGCAGAAGCTTATTCCCCATTGAGTTTGAGGGCCGCACTAGTCTTAGCTCTGGTGCAGGAGAGTAGCGGGCTCGATGTCATATTTCATTAATTCTTGACCGAACGCCTGAACCTGCAGGACATTAATTCTATCCTGCTCAATGCATTCTATTTGGCATGATGTAGAAGTTCGAAGAGCTACTGCCAGCTCCAGCTCTGCATCATATGCCAACGGTTCAGAATCACGAGATCCATCCGAAGATAAGCTCTCGTATGCTTCAAAAAATGGAACGTTAGTCAAACTAAGCGTGTATTAAATTTGTAATTTTTTTATTTTTTATCTTATAATTTTGTTCTAAGAAAAAACAAATCATAAACTTATATACTTTTGATATAAAACTTTTATTTTTTTTTTGTTTCGCATGATACTTTTAGCCGCTAATAAAGATTAATCATTTTAAGCTTTAAGGACGCTGAAAATAATCTATATGTATATTTAGGTGGTTTTTAAACAAATGAAATGCATTATCTATATCTTTGGTATATATAATAATGCATTATCTATTCATTGGTATATACATTATTTTAAATAATTCATTTTCCAGCTAAAAAATATCTTACGGCAGATTTTTTGAAGACAGAAACAAACTGCGTTTTTTTTTTCAATTTTATCTGCATAGATTCTGCAAAAAAATTTCCTTTTATTTTTTTTTCTTTAAATATGCTGCAGATTTTTTAAGACAGCAAAAAATCTACATTTTGTCTTCAATTCAATTTGCAATTATTTAGCAGATTTTCACAACATCATTAAACTTGTCCAATTATCTGTTGATTTTTTGAAGATTTAACTGCAATTTCATAATATCTGCATTTCTCTAAATACATATTTTGCACCATATTCTCTAATATTGGAGCTTTATTTCCCAAAGAATATGAAACAAAATCAAAATGTAATTATCATTATTGTTTAATATTACAACAGACAGGAGTTTCATCAGTTCTTTTTACAATTAGTGATATCGACCATATACTTGTATAGAAAAGGAATGCATCAGCAGAAAAAAATTTCCCAGTCGAAAAAAATCTACAATTAATTTTTTAAATATGCCACTGAAAAAAGGAATTCTAAATTAATCTTCAAAATAAATATTTAAGGTTTTATCATTTTGAAATTTTTCTCCCATAATTTAATTAATTTCCAACTGTCTTTCTGACTAGCTCCTTTCGTCCAAAAAGAAGGGAAAAGTGGAGCTTGCGCCCACTGGATGGAAAGAAGTTTCGTCAGGAAGATAGAATGTGAAAACGAATTTATTGAAACAAAGAATCTAAACTATTGATCAAAAATATTACTAATCTCATCTATTATTCAACTCTACGACTTTGGAGCACGAATTCTGACCATGGTTGATTTTCACACCACTAAATGGAGCCACTAGAGCTATGCTGACGTTACAACTCAAATAGCTTATTTAACTCCCAGATCGTGTAGTCTGTTGTGGTTATGTGGTTAGTGTTCTGTCTGCTAACTCTATGAACGCGGGTTCATATCTCGGCCAGGATGAGTTTGAAGTTTTGTCACAATCTGAATCGACATCGTACAATTAAGTTGAATTACAAATTAGATTAATTGAAATTAATAAGTAAGCCTTGGCTGCAGAAAAAATCTACAGAATATCTGAAGGTATTTGGAGTACAGTTTTCTTCAGATATTCTATACTTTTTTCTGCAGAAAATCTGAATAAAACATGTTCCAAATACATTCAGATTTTCTTCAGATTTTTTAAAGATTTCTTGCAGACTTTTTTAGCTGATTATCTATATCTTTGGTATAGATAATAATGCATTATCTATATCATTGGTATATATTATATTAAATAATGGATTATCTACATCATTGGTATATATTATAATAAATAATGCTTTATCTACATCATTCGATTAAGAAGAACAAAATTTTAATTGAAAAAATACTTTTTGAACGATTATTTTTCCTAGTCATGTAACTCATGTACAATTTTGAGAGTGGAAATAAATCAGAGATGACTTTATTTATAAATAGCATACGAATATTTTTTCATATTTATCCTAATAAAAATTAAAGAAAGTTAACGATGAACTAAATAAATTGCTTTGTTCAAGCTATGTAGTATTAAAAATAGCTGTGCTGTTAAAAGAAACAAATGTTCGTTATTAAATAAAAAGAAAAGTGCAATAGAAACTAATCAGTGGGCTAAATTTAATTTAAATTTAATGATACCCTGCATGCGAGAAAACACACTTTTTCCTCAGATTCATTTACAACATTTTTTTCAGGAGCAAGAAGCAAAGTTCTTACATGAAAAATTGTGAGATTTAAAATAAGAAGAGTAAACTTTATTCTAATTATAATAGTTTGAATCAAGCGCGAAATTGTAATTCTATGAGGCATTACAATCAATTTACCCTGTTTTTGTCATTTGTATAGTAAATAAAAATGTTGAGAAAATTGCTTGAATTATAATAATGTGTTTTTCTTTTCTCATGAATAATAATTTTTATTTACGCACGCATTTCAATAAACTAATGCAGAAAAATATATAAAAATGGCAAAATAGCACCGGTAGAAAGGAATATTATATATCAAAATTATAACATTTTGACTAATAGTTTATACAATTCACTTTTTAACTATTACATCCTGAAAAATATAATAATGTTTTAAAAATAGTTTACAGCAAAATGGTTTTCTTAAACTTTAAATTGTTAGTTTAAGAAAATAGGCAAACAATTGTTTTTATCTAGTTCTTAAGAATTATTTAGTTCTGGGAAAAACAGACGTAATTTATATATTCATAATCATTGTTATACACTTAATTTCTTCGACATTTGTTTGAAGATTTTAATTCAAAGGGGCATATTTATTTGCTTATATGTGCCTTTATAAATCATTTGCTGTGAGGGTGGATTATTTCAGTTTCAAAGCAGTTTTTGAATATATAATGTAAAATATTTTTCATAGTAAAAGAAATACTCTCTAAATTTGGATAAAAAAACACAAAAGTTGATGATTCATTAAATTGAGAAAAAAAGAAAGAATCTTTCATCACATATGGTTTTATCATTCTTTCTACATTCATCGTACGTAACATGGGTTGTATATACGGAGATCCTGAAAACCATTAAGGTGAATATGAACCATTCATTCAGCAAAACAATCTTGAATCCCAAAAATGTGTGCAAAAACGAAAATTAACAAATACGTCCTTTAGTCCAAATTCTCTCCCTCCGAAGAAATAATGCTGAAATCATGGGTTTTAGAGGGCCAGAGCAAATGTGTTACTTCCTTTTCATGCTCTGCAAACCATGATTGAACATATCTAGTTGTGGGAATAGGAGCAAAGTTATATTGTAAAATCAGAGAAAGATCCTCCTGCATTGAATAAATTCTGGACAAAAATAAGAGCATAATCAAGCGTGATCAATTTTGATCTTCAAATTTAAAATAATCATTGGGCCATAATTCCACCAAAATATTGAAACCTACAGAAACGAGGTAGACATAAATATTTCATACTTTCTTCATACTTAGGCGTACCCATCGGTCGGAAATAGTGTGTATTCTGATATATCAAGCTGCCAATTGGGTCCCAGTCTCTGCTAATCCAGATTCACTGTCGTCTCTTCACAGCAATGCGGGAAATCATTAACTGCGCGGGTATTATTTTATGACCCCAAGTCCTAGGAAAACTCAGATTCCTAGAAAACTAGCCAACTGTTCATTCCTTTCTTATCAGTAGCTGAGTTAGTAACCCTCCTCTGCATTTTCTGAGTATTTAGAAAGTAATACCGGAATTTTTAGTCCCCTAATACACGTTTGCTCGGTTACTGGGGTTATGGAATGACCCCGCGCGTTTCTCCGTTTGTTGCACAGTCCAGTTATTTCACGGGGCTGATGTGATCAGTTCGGTGTTTTCTTTTCCGAATTGAAGTATGTACCTGTTGTTCACAATACGGACTCTATACGGAAAAGATTTGTAGTGTTTACGTAAACTTCACGCTAAAGATAAAATTGATGAAGATTCAGACTTTGATAATGAAGATGATGGGCCTGAGGATGTTTTAGAAGATAATTTTACAGATCATCAGAGTTTCAGCGAACATAATACGGAATCGGAAGAGGACGGATCTTCTGGAAATGAAGAAGCGGATAACTTGAAATGGTTTTAATCAAAAGATGTCGTACAGTGGAGGAAAACAAAATTTAGAAGGAATATCCGTAATCGTTGTCATAATATTGTGTCACGCTTACATGGAACAAAAGGATCAGCGAAGGATGTTACATACCCTGTGAAGAGTTGGGAGTTATTCATCAACGATGACATGATACATTTCATTCTAGAGTGGACATCTTTGTTACCTTTGTAGGCGGTCATCAAACAGGCCTAGTGTTGGGTTCCATATAAATAATACACATTTCATTAACCTAAATGTTTATATTATCAGGATTAAGTTTACATTTTGAAGAATCATTATTTACAATTAAAGGTATTTACAAATGAAATAGTTCGTCATTAAAAGGCTTTTGGATGGCACATCGTCGTCTCTTGTCTTTATCAGAAAAGACAACCCACGTTGTTTTAGCGTCTCGTACCGCGTCGTCGTCTTTACTGTTCTCGGCAGCTTGATATTCTGACGTCACTGGCGATGGCAGCGCCATCTACAAGTACTCGCTGCGGCTGGTGGCCCACATCTTTGCTACTGAGTTTTGTGCTCCGGGTACTCTTTTCACTATGAGTTACGCTGATGAAAAGTGGCCCGATTCAGTATGTAGGTTTTAGCTACCGTTGGAAGAACAATAAGAGCTTTGTTGTTGTGTAGGCCTCATTTCCTATAAAGCATAACCATCTTTGGAAAAGGTTGGCGCATGGGAAGGGATGCCCATTTTATTACTAACCACATTACCCGTATCCCTGTCTCTGACGACTGCAGCATAACCCTGTGCTTAAGCAGGACAGGTGTTTCTTTTCTGGTTGTTACTAAGGTTCCAAATAAACGCGATGCACCGGAAATGCATTTCCTGGGTATCTATGAGGTCATCATTACAGCGTCTCTCAAAAAGTACTTTGGGCGCCTGTAACATATATTACATCCATTGAAAAATCGATACCATCGTTTACTCTGCCGCCAAGTGTCATATCATTTTTCCATGTGATAAGGCTATGCTGTAGATGCGAAATACAGCATACTTCTTCAGAGATATTCGTTTTATTTTGTGCTCCACCTATTTGTAATAATATATTCAACTTTATCTTTATACAAGAGATCCTTATGATCGTGCAAATAATCGAATAAATAAGTTGCTCTTTTAACAATTAAATGTCGTTATTTGCATACAGCATACTATGCAGAAAGGATGTACTGAGATGCTATTTCCGCATGAGCATTACGAAATAATTTCATTCTTCAGTGTAGTATATTCACATAAAAAGCATTGCCATGAGGAATAAACTGAAAAATACTTGCGTATATTTTAACAACTCGCAAACGACTGAACAAATATATATATAGCGCTCAAAAACAATCAACAAGAAAAAAATTGAATAAATTTAAAAAGGAATCATAATTTAAACTTTAAACTAGAGCAAAAAATATTTTAATTCATACACAATAAAATTTAAAGAGTAAAATTTAGGAAAAATTAGATAAAATGAAGACAATATTTAAGTAGCGCTCAATTGCAGCATAAAAACAAAAAAAAACAGAGAACAATGGAAATCAAGATCATAAATAGATAGCCAAAAATAAAGAATGAAAGAAATAAAAATAAGCTCAGAGAGAATCGAAAACAACCAAAAACAAGGAATCAATTCTAGTCCAATTTTTCAAGGGCTAAGAACTATTCGAAATGGATTCAAATTAATATTTGGGAAATTTTTTTGTAAGAAGCTAGCATTACGCCAAACATAGCTTCTCATAGCCTGAAATTCCCAAACAGAGGACAATGGAGAAATGTACATTAAAAGCAAATACTCAAAAGAAATAGGAAAAAACACAAACATCAAAACGCTAATAAGATGATTAAAAACAATAGCCATAAAGATCTATTAATAAGCCTTCATAAATAAAAAACTTAACCTACGATCATAATTGAGAGATGAGAAAAAAACCCTTTATGTGAACACTAACCCACGCTAATATTCTCCAAAAAGGAGGAGTTATTAAATTAAACTCTAGTCCCCTGTCGCCATCTATATTCGCAGAAGAGGCAGTGACAGGAATTTCTTTTAAGGGAATGAAACCAATTCAGATATATATATATATATATATATATATATATATATATATATATATATAACAAATAAGAAGCAATCATAGCAGAATTGTAAAAACAACATATACAACATAAACATTCATAAAACAAAATATCAAGAATAAAAATCTGCGGTAAGAAAAAGCCGAGAGTTCTTATAGAGGGATAATAAACAAAAGGGGAATATATATATAAAAGGGGAAGATAAAATAATATAGAAATATATAACACAAACGCAACGAATGCGCAATAATGCTGCAATTCAAGAAGATTTGTGGAAAATATATCAATGTCATGAAAATCAATAAATGTTGAAATAAAATGGAGAGACTGTAGTTAATCGGTTAAAGCGTATAGATGCTCATCAGGGTAAGTAAAATCTATACGAACCGCTAAAAAATTAGTGAAATCATAATGTTTTCTGCGAACAGTGCTGATTTCACTAATTTTTTAGCGGTTCGTATAGATTTTACTTACCCTGATGAGCATCTATACGCTTTTACCGATTAACTACAGTCTCTCCATTTCATTTCAACATTTATTGATTTTCATGACAATGATATATGTATATTGCTTTCATGTTATTTCTCACCGTTTTAGTGGCAATGATATGAATAAATTTACATTCTTATTTTGTACGACATTTTGCTGTGTTATTGATGTGAATGGGTCGTTATTTATTCGATTTCATTGTAAGATGTTTTTTAATACAAACAAGAACAGAAATTTGTTTTCAGAAAGATAAAAATAGAAATAAAATAATAAAAAGAAATAATATAAAAAAAGATTTAAAAAAAATGCAAGGTAAAATCCTGAATGGGATAAATAAGTAATAAATGTAAACAAGAACCTTCTGTATAGAGAATTGTCTCATGAACTATACGAAATAGAAGAAAAGCATCCGTTAATCCATGAAAAATAGTTACGAAAGTTGATTAAGCAGAAAATATATTCACAGTTTCTTACATATCCTCGAAGGAAAAAAATGTTCGTTTATGTACGAGTATAATACCCCTGGGTTTTGCTTTCGGCATTTTCATTCCTGTGATTTCAGTAGGCAAACTCCACAGTCAATTAAAATTATCTTTTCATAGGATAAATAATAATTCCACATATAACGTTCTTTAGAGAACATGAGTACATTTTTATATTATTCTACAATGAAGATTGAGTAATGTTCATCATAGCAGAGATGAAAGAGATTCTTTCGCTAGATGCATTGTAAGCTAATTTTCAATTGCTACTCAAAGACACTTTATTTTTACCCATCGAAACATGCATCCGTTATCAACAAGTGAAACAGTAAGAGAAATTCATTGAAATAGCAATAAGCTGAATTTAATTAAAATACAATGACGAACTGTTATGAGAATTTTATTAAAATCATATTTGCTTCCAATGTGAGGTTTATTAAATTTGTAAAGAAATATGAAGGAGCCTTCTTTAGCGAAATAAACGAAGCAACATGGAAATAAACGAAAAATCATAGAATATATCATTCGGAAAGGAAGCAAGATAAAAAAAACTTCAGGACTTGCTAATACTTTTAATCTTTTGTTGCTAATTTTCTTTAAAAATGTTGCTTTAAATGAATTTTTGATATATGATAGCATACCAAATAAGGATGAAATATCTCCCTATTTGATAAAGATATTATACGATATTTCCATGATATTGTTCAATATTCTGAATGCCACACAATAGCGTGGCGATAGAGTTCCATTATTATAAACATCTTGTGCTAATAGAGCTTGATCGAGAGAATGAATGGCTATATGGCTAAATTGTTAATGATAAACTAATTTTATGAATAATCTTTTATTCATTTTAATCGTGTTTTATCAATCAACTGATATTGATAAATCCAAAATTCATGATTCTAAAGAAGCCGAATTCTGTCAGAAATTTATATCAATCCAGAAAGAAATCATTCAAAAAATATTATAATTCATTTTTTGTATATTATTAGCCTTGCAAAATCACCATTATAAGAATTAATAAAAATTTTGAGACATGTATTTCGAGTTTTCAGTTTCTCATTTGATATAGAAATTTCAACTAGATGGTACTTTAATGCACAATAATTTAAATTTAATAAAAGCCTGAACTGAGCTACCGCTTTCATGCTTGTCTTAAGTATCAGGTTATTAAAATTAATCTGCAAATATTTTGAGTTCAAGTATGATGAAAACGAAAGTAGAGTTTTTCCACTTTTGTCAAAATCTGATAAAAAATATAGCATAAAATTATTTGTGAAAAGTAATTACAAAGTTTTATCATAATATCTGTGCCGTGTATTAAACCTCTTGCAACTAAGGCAAATTTGGTTTCTGGATCATAAGTTTAACACAAATTATGCTCGAACTACTTGCATGGTACTTCACTATAAGGTTTCTTAACTCTTTAATACCGAGGCGACTTTTTTCTTCTAACCCTTCTAAAACCGGCCATTTCTGGGAGGATACGACATGAATTGGACTCTCCAAACCTGTGTGGTCATTTACCCCACACCCTGCTATCACCTCCCGTTAAGGCGCACGGACATGGGCTGTGGTTGGCAAGGATAATTGGACCCCCTATTGCGCTTATCTCCGAAATGATCTCAGTTCTTAAGGGAAAATGTTTAGACCGCTTGGGACCGCCCCGCTCGTTTTGAGAGGGTTCAGATGAAAAGACACCACACGTAGCAGACTAAAGTTGAATGTTCGAGCTGACCACCAGAAACAACTTTACAAAGTTTAATGTGCATCTTTTTATCAAAATGAAATTTTTGATCATGATAAAGGTTATCAAGTCATCCTAAAAAAGTCATCATATTTTCTAAATTAAATATAGGCATCATCATGAACGTACGACCAAAGAAAATGAGTGATCTTTACTACTTAAAATAAATTAAATCTGAAGATCGTTATTGGGAAAGTATGTATCAGAAGATCATTATCGTGCGAAGTCATCCTAAGGAAATTATCAATTTTCCTAAATTAAGCATGAAACCATCATGGACGTACGACCACAATAATAGGTTAATCTTTAAGTTAGAATTCAAAAATGGTAAATATATAAGTATAAGTAATATATAATCAAATATGTTTAAGTTAAAATGTTTGAATTTTAATTTAGCAGTCTAGAATCCTGATTTACAGCACCATTATGAAAGATGAATTTATATATCCAATTGTAAAAGATTGATAATAAATTCAATTATAAAGGATCAATTGGTGCTAAAATGAATACCAATAAAAATACAAGTTTGGTTTCCACTGAAGTTATTACCTACATTTTTTTAAAACTACCTTGAAGAACCTTAACCAATAATGAAGGAAATTTCTGAAACAAAAGTGCAATGCACTTGTGATACTAATTGAAAGATACAAAAGATTAGATTTCTGGATTAAAATATTTTTATTAACAATTTTTTAAAATTAATTTACTACCAACTTTAAGTTAAGAATATTCAAAATATTGAAATAACAAATTATTGTTCTGATGCACACAACCAACACATCAAAAGCAAATAAAAAATATACACATTAATACAAAAACACTGCAGATTTAAAATTGCAAAAAGATACTAAAAAATAAAAATTGAAATAAAAAAGAAATCTCTCAGTTGAAATTGTAATTTGTCGTTGCATAACTGGGCACACACTCATTTCACGAACGAAGACTTTTTGCAGCTGCCTTGTTGAGCTAATTCTCTCAGCTTGACCAGACACAATTTTAAATTTCTGTTGAAATGCAGTATTCTGCTGCCACTGAATTCACCACTAGTTCAGTGAACACTCCTTCAAAAGTTGCTGTTGAAAATGCAGTGTTTTACTGCCATTCCGTTTATGATCTGTTTTTAATGCATTTTCTATTCTAACACTCAACACAACTTCTTTCTGCAAAGGCCCAGAACATCGGATGTCAAAATAAAATTTAAAGGTTCTTTTGTTGGTCATCTTCGACATCATTCAGCTGAATAATATATGCCGGTCAGCACGCCTGAGAGGACGAGAACCGAAGGAAGAAATGCAACGGACTCGAATACCTCTAGGTTGCGACCGTTAAGAACAGTATTTTAAAGCAATATTCACTAGACAAAGGAATTTCTCAACCAGCCAGGTGACGCGGGACAGTTAACACACAAAGCGTCCGCCATTAAAATGGCGAGCATATAGTTCCGTGAAATAAAAGTAATTTACAATTTAATAAACATTGAAACATTAAAAGAAATTACATAAAAAGTTAAAGCAATTAATAATTAAGTTGATTACTACAAAAATAGATATGATAAATTGAGATATTTTTTAAAACTGTAAAAAATTCCGTTGATAATTTAAAAGATCCCAAAGTTGCCACAAGATAAGAAAGAAACTTTGGTGGCGAGAAAATAAATTATTTAAAAGTACTGGTAAAGCCGAAAAATGATGTAGTTGCATTTTTGCAATCTAACATTTTACTATTTTAAGTAAATTAAATCTGATGTTCATTATTGTGAAATTCATAGCATTTAGGGAATTTTCATAATTCAAAGAAATGGAGAGTAAAACTAATCATGTTGTAACCACACTCACGTAACTGCGTAAAATATTTCTAATACGATAAGAAATCACAGAAAATTATGAATATCCTTCAAAGACATGATGTGCCATAAGCATATGTGTGATTTGTAAATACCAACGGGTTATGTAAAAGGCAATAATAATTCAGTAAATAGGAATAGATAAATCGAATGTTCGTAAAATAGACGCGAATCTAATAGAAATAACGCACTAAAATGCGGAAATAATGGAGGTCCATCAGATAAATAAATTGACCATTACCGTGCAAGGATAACAAAAGTAATGGAAGCTACTTCAGACGGCGTCAGATGCATTGGTATATCTGGTTGCTTGTAATGGCAGTAACGCAGAGCTATGTATGCAATATATCTTCTTTATAGCTGGCCTGCTATAAAAATAGCTTTAGAGCTTTCTCTTGTTTATATAGCCATCGCTTTTATTTCTGTATATTCTGCAGAAATATTCCGTTTTTCTTCTTTTCGTGAAAACACTTGAATTTGATGGATGCTTCCCAACACAGTCTATAATTTACTTAAATTATTTTGCTATACCGAAGTTAGAAGGGTTAGTGATAAAAATGACTGGTTATTCACATGGTCAGTTTTTTTTACTTTTTACTGCAAAGCTTTGAAGAATTATTTGTATACAATTATCAATTAATATATCGATTTTATTATTTTTTAAGTTTAGAAAATTAAGTTATATAGTATTAGTCAATAGTAACTGTTTCTTATTTTCCATGCAGACCGAAAATATTTACTTCTAAAAAGAAAATGATAATTTTATATGCGTTAAAAAAATATACGCTTTTAGTAAAGTTCCTTTAATAATGCTCTCTGTTTTAGGAAATAAAAATCAATGACACAATATTGCTGGATAACAAATTATTAATTATCTCTAAAACTTGAAGTTTAAAGGATATTTGATTAATCTAACTCATAGATTTCTTTGTATCTGCTTGAATTTCCACTACGCCAATAGAAATAAGTAACGTAGTTAAGACTGCTTTGGATGAACGATATCGTGTACTTGCTAGAGCTCAAGATGGATTTATCATTTATTTTAAGAAGTTGTTTCCCTCGAGACGCGGACTTCTCGCACCAGTTTTGAAAATGAAGTGGAGACGCCATTTTTATTATTTTTTCTTTGGAATTGAGTTCAAAAAATTCTTTAGTCTAATGCTACAATATACTGCTCATGTTAAGGACACTTTACCAATAGGAACATCGGTAAAATGCAATTTTCGTTTTCTATATTTTCAAGAACTAAATGCTTTTATTAATATCCCTTTAACAACATATTTTTATATCGTACTGTTCGTTTCTGAAGATAATCAATGGGAAATATTGCGTGAAAACAAAAATAAAATGTATCGTCTAGATCACATGAAGTTTTGGGAGATTCATTTGTTTCTAATTTAATGATTGTTATTTATCGAACTGCATTTCTACAACGTGACTACCAATAATTATATTGGTAACGTACATAAAACGTTACCAATGGATAGAGTGGTAACTTACATAAAAGATTGCCAAAATTTAAATTGGTAATGTATATTTTGGTAACATAAATGTAGATTTTTCTCAATGAGGACACACAATAAATGAACAAAAAATTAATAACTTTTTGAAGCAAATATTGTTTGTTTATCTATAAGGTTTTAGAAACCATAGTTAGAAATACATGGTATAAAATTATTTTTTTAGGTATAGAATAAGTTTAAATATAAATTTAGAATCAAGATATAGCCGAATATTATAAAAATAGACATTTATTTAACGAGAATGCGAATAGCAATACGCAGCGATAAACGAATAATGATGTTTACAATTTTGATGGCATAATCTTGTTTTTCTGTTGCCACCAACTCTTTTATTAACAAAATAAATTTTAAAAATAAATTGGACCATTACAGAGATATTATCGATGAATTAAGATTGATGTTTAAAACATCGATACTTGTTATTATATCAAATGATGCTAATTAAATGATTTAAATTTTAAAAATTTCTTTTAATTATTATAAAATGGATCAACGTTAATTTTTGGAATATTCTTCGAAAGGAGCAGTGTAAATAATTTTGTTACTTCTCCGAATGCCTTCCCAAAAAATAATTATCTTTGAGTCAACAGCAAAATCATTTAAGCTCGGAATATTGGATTGAATTAACCAATTTTAAACATATATATTTATAAAGTGGAAAAAATCCGAAACGTTTAGCATATTTGTTTTTAATTTATCGAAATGAAACTGATCAAACTGATTAGTTAACAACTTTCTTGACAACTGAAAAACCTTTATTTCTATCTTCTTCTGCAAATGAGAACTCTGAAGTCAAATCATGTGATGTGACATTTACACGAACTGCGCTTAACATTTATCACCTAACTACGTAATATCTAACACTGTGCAGTGGCATCATAATTTTGACCTAGACTTGCATCTCTCCATAGTGGTCTAATGGTGTGTCGGTAAAGAAAAAAATTATGACTCTTTTCGTACTTAAATTAAACTCTTAAAGCTCCGGAACGAAATAACATAGACAGTTGGTTTTAGTTTCATTTAAATAGAAAGGGGTACATTGAAGATTACGAAAGGAATTTTAGAATTTGTAATTACGGCTTAGCCACAGTCGAGTTGCAAAGGTGGTGAAAATCACGCAGAATTTTACATAGATAGAGTCACATAGTCACACTAGACTATAGAGTCAATAGTCACATAGAGCTACTTTAGTCACAGAAAGTCAAAGTTGAGTTAGGTGAGTAAGTCTACGCCCCTAAATCCAGCGGCCGTTTCGCAGAGACAGCCTCCCGTCGATTTATTTTCCTATTTGGGCTATGCTGGATTATTTTCAAAATAAAATTGTCTCCGTGCATTGAACAATTCTTTGCTACGGACGAGAAATCTCGTACTTCAGGAATCTTCGCTACGAAACCTTTATTTATTTATTTCTTCTGCAAATGAGCACTGTGAAGTAAAATCATGTGACGCAGCATTTACACGATGGCTGTAACTGCGCTTAGCATTTATCATTTAACTACATAATATCTTACACTGTGTGGTGGCATCATAAATTTTTTCTATCTAAGCTGTGCTCAAATATTTTCGAAATAAAATTGCTTCTGTGCATTGAACATAAACGGGAACGCTTCTGAAACTTTAGCAAATTCATTGCTACTGACGAGATATCTCGTTCTTCAGGAATCTTCGCTACGAAACCTTTATTTCTTGCTTCTTCTGCAAATGAGCACTGTGAAGTAAAATCATGTGACGTGACATTTACACGATGACTACAACTGCGCTTAACATTTATCATCTAACTACATAATATCTAATACTGTGCAGTGGCATCATAATTTTTTTCTATCTAGGCCAGTGGTTCCCAACCCATGGGCCGCGGCCCACTTGTGGGCCGTGCATAGCGTATTAGTGGGCAGCGGAATGCTAGTCAAGAGTAGAATTCAGGGACCTTCAAGAGTCGTCACTCATTTTTTGCTTTATAAACAACATATTTTTCATCCTTCTACAGTAAGCTTTACAAATTACTGACATATATTGTTTAGCAACAGATTCGTTAACCCTCCGCAATTTTGCATATGCTCCGGGTGGAGATATTTTCATCAAAATAGGGGGAAAGTGAAGAATGGAAGGGTGATGCTCACAATTTACTGAGCGTGATCTAAGAAAGAACTCCGGAAATGCGCTCATAGGACTCATTGCCTGACACCCCTCTCCGGTGTAAAATCGTCCAGAAGTGGTAGTCTCGGAATCCGTTGCTGAACACTACGTGCATATAATATACGCACGCATGTTTGTATTTGCTTACTTGCATATTTAGTTGGTGGACCTCAAGATTTTTTTACATAACAAGTAACAAAAAGTTTGGGAACCGCTGATTTAAGCTATGCTTAATTATTTTCAAAATGAAATTGTTTCTGTGCTTTTAATAGGACCGGATTCTGAAACTTACGCATTCATTGCTACTGACGAGATATCTCGTCCTTCAGGAATCTACTCTGCACACAAGAATTTGACTTACATAACAAATTTATTAAATTAAACATTTAATAGATGTCCGCAAAATACGTTCACCTATTTCTGTTTTGATATATACATTGTCTAGAGCGAGCACGGTTACTTTTTGATGTTCTTGGAGCTAACATCTATTTCTCCCATAGCGGTGAATGTGTTAATGCTACAAGGACGTGTGAAGTGGGCTTGAATTAATACTTAAACTATAATTCCAGCGGCATTTTTAATCCTATATATGCAGCTAAGATTTCTAAATGATTTTGAGAGGTAATAATTAGGAATCTAGGAGACAAGGATCCAGAAAGCTACACTAATTCTACTGCAACGATTTTTACTTTTCTGCATTTTGAGAAAATGTAGAGAAAACATTATAGTCGTCAAAAAGCCAATTAACTGATTTGAAAGAGTTTCTTCGTTTTAAATTTTTCTGAGAGTCTGCAAACACCTTTTATTTAAATTTAGGATGTGGTTAACAGTAATTTTCCAATTCGAATTTAATTTAATCTCTTATTAGGAATTTTTAAACTTAATATAAACTACAATATCCAATTTTCACAATTACAGATCTTCTGCAAAAATGTCATTCCTAATTTTACAATTAATTTGTTCTTTTCAATGTATATGTACCGTTATTTTTCATCTATATCCAAAGTACAGAGAATATGTAGATACCGTGCCCACAGTTGAATTTGCAGTCGAAGTGATTACCAACTGTAATGAATCTATTCGTTCGATGGTATTTGTTGGAGATAGGAGGAAATGAGAAATTACCTGTCTATCAAGCTCAAATGCTTACTCGTAGACACGAAGATTTGTTCTTCATACACTGAATAAATCCTAGATGTTAAATTAGCCTTCCTTCCCATCGTTCATGTACAACACCTAATTCAATCAAGATTAATATTTGAATTAAATGTTTAATTCCACTTCAAACTAAAACTTCATTTATCCATTCACTCCAGGCAATTTAAAGAGACATGGCTATACAATGGCACATAAATTTAGGTAAGTAAAGTTATATTAAATTTAACCAGTTTATCATATATACTGTAACTTAAATCAACGAAATTTGTTTTCAATAGTGAATCGGTCTAAAAATAGAAATTTTCATGTTTATTTTTCCTTCTGTTGCATGTGATGACATTTGAAAGACTTGCACACAGCTTTGAATCAACTTTCGTAATCGAACAGACAATAGCATTTTTATTCCTAACTATGATGTCAGATCTTATAAGGGGCTGTAAGTGATTATACAAATGATTAAAATAAATAACGGTTCTGAAAGATACTTTTGCATGTATTGCGAATAGAATTTTGTATTTGTTATATATATTTTCAGAATATACTTTTGTCATGAGAGCATTTTAATACAGTTGTTGTTACTAATCTCCAATCTAGTCTGACGGAGTCAAACCAGATCAAGGAATCCGTTGACTTTGATAAAATCAATGACTGAAAGGGGAGAAGAATAAATTAATACCCAGTCAAGTCCTAGACAGCCCAAAATGTGTTCAGGTGATGCTTGATGTTGCTGGCATTTAGGGCAGAGAGGGTAGATCTTGTTGCCCTCAGACTATGTAAGGCATTTCAGGTGACGTTGGCAAGTCGCGAAAGACAGGTACTGGACTGCCTGTCGCATGGGAGTGATAGAGAAAGTCCCGGTTTTCTTCCTTTGTAGCAGTGGTGAGAGGGAGCAACAGCCACTCCGCCTTGTTTTGGGCTTTTTTCCGCGAAAATCGTTCTAGGAAAGTAATATCTGAAGAGGAGGAGATGGGGTGACTTGAGCCCTCCTTTGCAAGATTGTCGGCCAATTCTTTTCCGTGAATATCGTAACAACACGATGATTTAGGGTTGCAGGTGGAATTTAACACAACATTCTTCGACTAGTGTCAACCGCCTGAGGAATGACAATGCTTCCCTGTGCAGGTGCGGTATAACAAAGCGTGGAGGGACAGAGGCACCAAAGCGTCCGCAGAGGTGACGATACTTGCTGTAGACCAGACAGGACCACAGTGTTATTAAAAAAGCGCTGATTGACAATGTCATGTAGCCTACGTGACGGGAACTGGACAATTCAGAGTAACGAAGAGTGAATTTGATGGACGAGGGGTAACATTTACCTTTGTAGGAAGAGTGCTAACGAGGGAGAAATAATGGTGAGAATTTTTGCAGGTTGTGGAAAGGAATGCCATCTTACTAATGAGGAGACCCGGATCGAGATATAAAACGGGGTATTTCGATGGTCTAAGGGGAGTTGGACTTCACCTACGCTGGTGAGCGTTAGGTTGGCTTCGAATCGAGACTCGGAGTACTCCTATCAGGGATTGCGAGTTCTGATATTTACGGATAGACTAAGTCCTCGGGTTCATCTCGTAGGAGTTTACATCGAACTCCGGGACTTATTTGATTTTGCCAGCGCAGTGCAGGTTGGTTTCGCGAAGTTAATTATTTACTCGACCAGAGTTACAGTTCCTCCCTTCGAGGTCATTTTTATTGATTTTTTTTGTACATAAGCATTCTGATCTACAAAATGTATATTACAAATGTATGTAAATAATCTAGCTGTAATAAAATTCGGGAAGGCTACTCATTATCTGCATTCGCCTCGAATTGCTCAGCCATGAAACCGCGGCCATCGGCCGTGACGTGAGAATATCTACATACGAAGGGATCCATTGAAAATGTATATCATGCTTTAGGGATATGAGCATCAATTTTTGTAAGATGGATAAACTTGTTTTATCCCCTATGTAGATCCAGTTTTTAAGGTGTTGAATTGAGCTACGGCTGTCAGTAAGTATCCAGCGGTCTCCAAAGTTGTTTTCGCTCACGATGGCCCTTAGTCCCACATCGATTGCCAGCAGTTCACTTCGGAGAACAGAACAGAAGTCTTGCTTACTTTGTTTTATAGAGTATTCGTCACGAGGGGTTTCAATGTAGATTCCAGTACCTGCCTGTTTGTCGCATTTTAATGCTAAAATTCGGAAATATAAATGATTGTCTATGTCATTCTGAGTTCTAATTAAAAAGTCTCATTAGTAATAACTAAGACAAATCCATAAAAATACACTTCCTTTTTCTTTTCTTTTACTTTTAAACTGGAAATTTATTTGAATTTATAATCTCATCATTGAAGTCTTATGAAACGATCCAGTCCCTATTATAACGTGAAATTTTTCGAATGATGAGTTCCATTATTTTTTATATGAAACCAAAGTATCACGAGAGATAGCATTCCGAACAATTAAACGTGCGGTCGAAATTATTTTCAGCCGTAATGAATCCATTCGTCTCGTGGTATTATTTGGATATCGCAAGAGAAAAGAGTTTACTTGCCCATAATTAAATTTCTTTCAATTTTTCACATTAAAATAGAGTTCCTCATATTTATTCCGTTCCTCAATTTCATATAATCATAATGAAAAGAAGTTCAAGTAGATATAATATTTGATATGAAACAAACTTTCTTAATTAAATCTACACACGTGTCTTTATTAATTTTTCGAAGCCATAAACTTTAAAGGAATACGAAAGATTACATTAACGATTATAAGAGATAAAGGTACAGGAAAATGCTTTTATATCGCTATGAACAATTCTCACTAGTAAAATAATATGAAAATATGGATCTTTATCTACATTCGTCTGAATTTTAATTCGAAGTCTTACTGAATAATATAAAAAATCCCCAAGAATAATACAATTTCAAACTCAAATTAAAATATCTAATATCACCTTCAGCAAACCTTATGATATTATGATAGTTTTTATTTCCCTCATTACTAATTTTTTTCTCAAATGATGAATTACCATCATTTTTATTTGCAACCAAATGGTCGCAAGTTTGTAGACTTAGCGTCCTACTCAGTTTAACGTGCAATCGAAATGATTTCCAACTGTAATGAGTCTATTCGACTGAAGGTATTAGTTGGAGATCACAGGAAATGAGAAATTACCTGTCCATCAAGCTGAAATGCTTGCTCAATGTTGAATGAGACGAGGATTTGTTCTTCATACACAGAGTAAATCCTCGAAGGTTAATTAGCTTTCCTTCCCATCGTTATCTTAGAATTCGAAATTGAATCAAGATTAATATTTGAATTAAAACTTTAATTCCACTTAAAATTGTAGCTTTATCAATTAATTTTTTGGAGATTATTTAAAGTGTTCCATATATGATGGAATATAAAATGTAGGTAATTAAAATTAATGTCAATATTATCAATTTGGAATATTCGGTGATATATATGTGTTAAAAGTGAACAGTTGAAAAATTAGAATCTTCTATATTTTGATTCAGAAAGGAGATTAAATTGAATACAGATTTTACAGATTTTAATTAAGTTATTAAATTGCTTTTATTAAACTTACATATCCGTGATTACATTATCTTACAGCTGTATCAACGATGTTGAATTAAATATGTTGAAGAAATTTAATCCTTGCTATTTTGCCCTAATACCTAATCTATCTGTTATAAATACAGGTTGCCAAATAAAGTTCCTTACCACTCTTTTAACTACCAAATGGCTGCGGCTATCTTCATTAGAGTGGTATCTAGGCATGGTAAAGGGACTATGCGCTACTGGATGGAACCACTTACAGTGCCACCTGGTGGAAAGTGGTGGAGTTATCGTTTCTATCTCTAAAACGGTAGGAGATAGAGGAAAAAAGTGAATTACTAAGTAGTAGAGCATCATCTATTTAGTTCAAAAACACACCTTATGGTATAAATATTTAAAACAGAATGCTTAAAATGCACATTTGTTTGTTTGCTGCTTCAAAAAACTCTGACGTCTCAAAATTTGAATGAAAAGGAGAACAGATTATCTTTCGGATGATCTTTTTTCAGATGAGCATTGTAGCTGACGGAGAGAAGTTTGAATATCAAAAATAAAGGTATCTTGCGAAAACTAGTTTTTTTTCGTTCTAAGAATGTTTTGCCGTGTGTCAGTGTAAGAAATCTCGAACAAACAAATACGTGTTTTAAGCGTTCTATTCTAGGCATTTACGTCCACGAGGTGTCTTTTTGTATTGAATCGATAATGATCTACATCTTTATAATGCACTTTTTTCCCTCTGTCTCGTACCGTTTTAGAGATAATAATGCTAACTCCACCGTTTTCCACCAGGTGGCGCTGTAAGTGGTTTCACCCAGTAGCGCATAGTCACTTTACTGTACCTAGACACCACTCTTATGAAGATAGCTGCAGCCATTCGGTAGTTAAAAAGGTGGTAAGTGACTTTAGTGGGCACCCTGTATATTGAAGTAATTCAACCCTTACTATGTAGTTTTCTTCTTGATGGATTTAGAATTTTAGGATTTAAGTGCAAAAATAATTTGTATTTTAGTCATTTAGTGACAGAATGAAGAAGGCTGCATATATTTGCATAATATAATATATATATATATATATATATTTAATAATAATAATAATATGCATAATATAATATATATACATATAATGCATATATTTTGTTAAATAGTCCCGAATATATAAATTACTTCTATATGCATTAGGATCGAAAAATCCTAATGCATATAGAAGTAATTTATATATTCAAATTGATTTTGGGTTTATACATCAGTTATCAATATTCTGCGTAGTGAAATTTAATTTTTTAAATGAAAGTATGAATTTTAAATGAAAGTAATGAATGAGTGAATTGCTTGTTTCCATGGAACTATTTCTATAGTGATTAAACGCACAAAAATAGATTTGATGTTAGTCATCAACGGAAACGGTCTCTTTTTAGTTTTTAACATAGTCAGCACAAAATGACACAGACTGCAAGATTAATTTACTTTCCTAAATGTAATTTATATAATTTATTCAAGCGCAAGATTAGTTCGATGTAGTTTCATGATATTTCTTTTCACCATTACTTTAATAATTTTAATTGCATTATTTTCATTTCAATATACTTACGTGAAATATTTTTACGATGAAACTTTCTTTAAAATTGTAAGCATATAACTGGAAATTCAATGCAAAATATACATCTGCACATTGCAATGATGTATAGATGTATATTTGTTGGATGTAATTAATTTTGTCTTTACTATTGATTGAAGGGTGATTTTCAAATGATCAATTTGGAAATTTGGGCTGAAATAAAAAGAAATTTTCATGGTATTCTGATTTAAATTGGATTAAGAAGTTTAAAGGGAAATGTTCTGTGTGTTCAATTTAATTTTGTATTCAACGAAATTAAATTCATAAATTTTTTTTCCTCGATTTCCACGGAAGGCACAGGGTGATTCAAAATATCATTAATGAAATAAAAGGACAAAAGACACGTGAAGAAACAAACAAATATCACAATGGAACCAAAGATCGTAAAAGCCTTTTATAGGCGACAGACACCCTTTATGATAATGCAGAATACATCTCGCGGAACAATATAACCCGCGATTTAATGCACTAATTTAGGTTAAAATTCCTGTCCGTTAAATCGTGAAAAACATTTAAAATAGTATATAACATCCGAAACCGATCTGTATGATGTAAATATGAAATATTTGATATACACGGCATATTAGTATGGGAGATCATCATTAGGCTTAGTGATTGGTTCTATAAACGAATGCCCAGGTCTTTAAACTAAAGTATTATATTGTCATCAGGAAGTTACATTATTATACTGAGAAATATTTAGAGCTACGTACAATTAAAGTAGATCCAGTTCGTCATATGATAAGGATGACACTCATTACCATCGTATATCGTCGATCAAACCGTCGTTTCATCTCGTCTTTTGGTGGTCTATTCTGGTATCCCCGGTTGGGTTGGGATCCGTTGTTAACGTGCCGAACCCAACCCAACCGGGGGTACTAGAATAGACGACTTGGTGTTGCAAAAAAAAAATCTAACGTCGATCATACGCCTCGTACCGCGTTCCAACTCGTCTTCTATTCTCGGCAGCTTGATGTTCTGACGTCACTGGCGATGGCAGCGCCATCTACAGGTACTAGGCTGGTGGCCCACATTAGTTACCTCACACCTTACTGCTACGTTATTAGAATGATATAAAAAAACCTAAGCATTGGACATATTCTACCTAATAAGCTGAGTGTCCTTAAATAAATGTTTTACTTTAATTCTTGAATTGTATAACAGACAATATCTCGCTGGTTAATTTGCAGAAAGATTATTTTTACTAAGCTGGGATAACAATGCATCATTGATAAATAACTCTATAGCATAATATATCGCAATTTAATTCTTGTGCTATTATTTATCAAGTAAGCACCTGCTCTTATCACTCGGAATTTTTTATTTGCCGTAATACGACGAGAAAATCCCTCGGTATCAACGAATATCTTGATATAACATGTTTCGATGTCTCGCCGCTTCGATCGCGAGGTATTATATCTTCTTGCAGAGGCTCAACTCTCTTGTTAACTGATAATTTCATCGCCTGGAAGGACTTTAGCAAATCTTATGAATAATAAAAGATTTTCTGAATTTCAAATTGGATTACTCGGGTATGTTGATATAGAAGCCTTATGAATCCGATTTCGATAAAGTTTAAACTTTAGTGTGTAAGAATATATGTATTTCGTATTTGAATTAAGTTAGAAATTTGAATTTGAATGCAGATACATCCTATTTCGAAGCACTTAAGTCGCCGTTTTGTTTCGGTCTCTAATGCGGATTTCATAAATTTATTTCTGGGAATAAAGGGCTTTTTCAAATAGTAAAACTGTGTATGTTTTGAAGTAAATTGCAAGAATTTATCGCATACAGTAAAGTCTGGAATTGTGATGGAATTTATTTCTAAGGAGTGCGCATTCCTGTAATGTTGCTGACTCAATATTTTTATTTCTGAATAAATCATTCAATTTCTTAAATTACATCACTCACGTATTTCAAGAATTGTTAAAGCATAAAACTTTCTATTCTCAGGTTTAATAATTTTTGATACCTTCAATGGTCACATTTATTCCCGGTTTTAAATCATTATCCATCAAGCATTCCAAAAAAAAGATGTGCATGTATATCGAATGTACGTTACGAATAATTTAATGAGAAATTTACAATAAATAGTTGAAGAATATCAGTACTGAAAACTATTCGAATGATTCAATCTTTAATTCTTATGCACTCATACACAGAATTTTCAATATTTTTCTGGCAAAAAGTTCATTCACTATTCTGAATTGGAAATGTAATCAAAACTATTCACATTTTTAAAACCCTTTAATGTGTTACCACACAATGAAGTTCATATTCCATATGCCAATACAAAATATAAATAGAAACCACTTCTCCTGAAAGACAAATCTCGTATAATGGAGCTAAAACAGACTTCTACTTCTGCTCTATGATATCTTTGACCAACTTCATCTTTAACATGATTCTTCTTGTAGAGTGTTGTTCCAACTTTGATTGGAACAAACATCTTTTAATATTCTGGTAAACGATAATTTCCTCTTCTTACGTCCTTTGGTAGAAGAAAGACTCCATGGTTTCTGGCATGGCGACATTTTATTTTAAATTTAAATTACTGATATTTACCGAAAGATTATATCACATATATGTTATTGAACAAATTTATTCCTTCTCAAAATTCTTAAGTCAAACTCTTTCCAGAAGTACATGATGAAACCTTATTCCAGCCTTGGAGTCAGAGCTTGTACGAAAAATCAGTTGAAGCACGCACTCTTGAACATTTGATAATAAAGGAATATCTTTCTTCATTACTTAGATTGTCACTTCTGCGTAGGCTTGTTTTCATGTTTTTGATTTTTCAGTTTCTTTTCTTGTAATTTATTAATATTTTGAGTATTTTCTACTTGAATATATTTTTATCTTCTATTTGACTTTGTTTCCTGCACAATCCTAATTTATATGACGCTTATTCTTCAACTGTACTGCTGTAAAGAAACGCATGCTGTGAAAATGAGATTCGAACACCATATAACTAACAACGAAATGGTGTCAGTTGGTTTCTCTATGCAAGTTTTAGAGTACAGAAGTGTAAAGAGCTAGTAGTGTCCGTAAGGTGATGCTACGTAGAAGTATGAACTTAAAATAAGACACTCTCCATCTTACCAGTCTCACTAGCTTGCCCTGATTTCCCATGTTTCACAACAGCTTTACAGGACGCAAAGAATGCATAAATATTGGTTTTTTGATGAAATTATATTTCAAACAATTATTCTCTAATGAGAGTCTGCTGAAGATACTCCGAAAATGAGATTCTATCACCAGCCGACCAAGAAATTGTCCGATAGGTAGGAAAATAATATTAGCTTTTGACTTCTGACTTTAAACGTATATATCTCAGATCAGAGTAAAGTGTTTAATCTAAATAAGAACCGTTACTACCAATACATTATGACAAACGAGACACAAATTTATATATTTCCGGTAAAATAGAATTTTTCACGTCCTGGAATCGAAGTCCTTCCGAACTCTCGAAAGTCATTTTCAACAGCACCTTGGTAGTTTAAGAATTTCTCTTACAGGAAGTGATCGAGGTTTTCAAAAATGTGGTAGTCGGTTGGCGAGAGGTCTTGCGAGTATTCTGGGTGAGGCACAGTTACTTAGCCTAATTCATTCAGTTTCTATAGCATCGGTTGTGCGAGGTGTGGCAGGGCGTTGTCGTGACGAAGAACAGTATATTTTCTAATGGCCGTTGTAGTTTGTGGTGCATTTCGTCGATTTCTTGCCAATACTTTTTGGCCGTGATGATTTCACCAGGATTCAGGAAGCTGTAGTGAATAAGATTGGCTGACAACTACCAAACCGTGACCATGGTCTTCCTTTGGTAGATCTTCGGCTTTAGGAAGTGTGGAGCTTTGCCGTTGTCCATCCTCCGTGCTGAGCACCACATATTAAGGTGTGCAAACTATTTTCCATCGCATGTCACAATGCGATCGAGCAATGGTCCGTTGTTGCACAAAACAAGCGCAGAGTACACTTCGTAGCAACTTTTTTTCTCATTCTCACTCAATTTATGCGACACCAATTTGTCGAGTTTTGTTCATTCTTTAAATTGCCTTGGGTGGCTTAGAACTGTTCGATTTATTACCTTTGACTCTCTAGCAAGCTCTCTAATCTTTGTGCCCGGATCTTCGACCAACTTCAATTCGTTGTCAGTTGCCAATGGACGTCCGCGAGCTTCTTCAACTTCAAGGCTTTTATCTCCATTCCGAAATTTTTGAAACGGACATTGCATCGTACGTTCTTTTATGGTTCCCTGGCCGAATGCATATCTAAATCACCCCGGACTGCCGTGAATCCGTCCGGTGCATATGCATGACGGTCACTGCAATAGCTCGAGTGATGAGACCGGAGTTCTAATGGCCATCACCGCCACGGCTGGAAGCCTCCCGTAGGAAGCACACACTTATAACGGCCCCAATGATTATTGGACCCACCAGAGAAGCGAGACACAGATTACTTATCCGGCGGCTTCTGATCCAGGTACTCTTGGTGCTCCCTGGCCGAATGTTGGTGTTACGACTCGCCTTCTTCTAATTATGTCCTAGTTCGAACTCATACACGAATATCACTCGCAATTGCTTCTTTTCACACATGGAATCCGTAAATAATAATGGACACAGAACAATAGTAAAAATAAAACAAAGAGCAGAGAAATATCGAACGAAATCTGCTCTTCAAAATGGCATCCATGATGAAGAATCCCGACCAATTCACATCGGATATGCTGTGGTGTATAATGGCATATAAACTATATATCAAAATAAATATTTCCACAAACAAGTAGCAAAATCAAATAATGTATGCAACCGACTTTATTTTCCTAGCAACATAATATAACAAAGAGTGCATTCCTATGGATGCACTTACATCTACTTTTCGTTGTACTCTAAATTAACAATGAAATAACAAGATAAAGAAGATTATGTCAAATTGGCTTAAGAATTATATAAACATTATAAGAAAAAGAAAAATTGCTGATGCAGCGAATGTACTACCCGTACAGGAACACAAGCCCTGAAAACATAATATAACAAAGATTGCTTTCTTATGGATGCACTTACATCAACTTTTCGTTGTACTCTAAATTAACAACCAAATAACAAGACTAAAGAAGATTATGTCAAATTGGTTTAAGAATAGTATAAACATCATAAGCAAAAGCAAAAATTAGCTGAAGCAGCGAATGTATTGTCCGTACAGGAACACATGCTCTGAAAATGGGACTCAGCCACCAAGCCAATGGAATTTATAACAAGGAATGCATTCGTATGGATGCACTAATATCAGCTTTTTGTCGTACTCCAGAACATTAACTATATAGCAAAAGATTTAAGTCAAATTAAGAAACCACAAAAATTAAGATAAGATGAAATGCAAGTTCTGCAATGTTAAATGGATTAAAATAACATATGATGTCTTTAAAAGTAATTCTACATTTGGATTCGAACTTAAGTCAAATTAAGAAACCACAAAAATTAAGATAAGATGAAATCCAAGTTCTGTAATGTTAAATGGATTAAAATAACATATGATGTCTTTAAAAGTAATTCTAAATTTGGATTCGAACTTAAGTCTAATTAAGAAACCACAAAAATTATGTTTACAGATCTATTCGATTAAAAATTAAGATAATATGAAATACAAGTCATGTATTGTTAAATGGATTAAAAGAACTCACCATGTCTTTAAAACCATTTCTAAATTTAGATTTGAACGTACTACCTTCCTCTACACTCTTCAGAGAGCTCTGAGTTTCATTTGCTTTCAAATTAAATAAGTATAGTTCAGAAATTTCATTTGGTGAGTTTTCTTTTCCTTTTCGAGACGCGGTTGTCTATTTTTATTCATTATTTTTACGCAGTGTTCGTGAATAAAATCAAGTGCTTCCCAGCAGTGTGAATTGCTATTTTTGTATTCATCAAAATACAGGGTGTACAGTAGGGTGGCCCTTATTTTTTGAAGTTCTAATTTCAAATCGCACACCCTCCCTTTTTGTTCCTTTTATTTTTAGAAACAATTAGAGGCCTCATTTGTTCAAATCAAAGGTCGGGAACACGTGCCGCATCGCGGTAGAAGTAGGAAGCATGTGGGTGCAAGCAGCGACTTGTTCGTTCATGTCTCGCTCCTTCCTACGCCGGCTTCTCGTTCTCAGTCTACTCTAGTCGCTGTTCAGATCAACTATTAGTGCAATTATGGCTTCGAATTTGAGAAGTGGTGATCGAAATATTTATTTAATTGGTAGTGAACGTCACCAAATTACCGGATGCAAACTTCCATCTAATCGGCAAGTACTATCGATGCTATTTTATAATTTACATGAAGTTAAATTATCTATAAGGGAAAATGCCAACTTGGTAATGCGCGAATGCCTCATTTTCTGGGAGAAAGTAAGGATTCCTACAAGAGCGACACCTCATTATGTAGAAAAGATCATGAAGATGTACAATCATTGGCGCAATCTTCAAAAAAGTACCTGCCGTAGGTCAGAAAAGCAAGAAGAAAATGAACGTAACTTTATATCAGATTTAAATAATTTATTTCATATTGCTCACGCTAATGCCTTGGAAATCATAAAAATTGAAGACAGAAAACTTTCATTGGGTCAAAGAGAACCAGGACGGAGAGGATGTCTAATGGGAATCCATATGAAGCTAGCAAAGTGTGAAGAAAGGGTATTTATTGAGAGTCATGGAACAAGAAAACAGACGGGCTAAGGCTGATCATAGTTTGGAGATAGATGACAATTTCATGGATTCATCAGAAGAATTGTCAGGTACCGAAGATATTTCTGATCAACCTGGGCCTTCATCAAACATTGCCCAGTCGTCTCTTGAGGAAAACATAAATGCGCAGATAGAATTAAGAATGGGAATTGTACGTGGGAGAAAATGTTTCTTAACACTAAAAATAATGGCTATACTCGATCGATTCCACATTAGTCAGAGAAGTGCTGTTTTTATTCTCGAAGCCGTAGCTGAGTCTTTAGGACACAATATAGATGAACTGGCAATTAATCAAAATACGATCCAAAGATATCGGGAAGATTTTCGTAAGACGAAAGCTACTAGGATTAAAGAATTATTTAAAGAAAATGAACCTAGTTTCGTATGTGTGCATTGGGATAGTAAATTGCTACCTGCTTTAAATGTGAGAGATTTAAAAAGTGAAAGACTGCCTATTATTGTTACATATAAAGATGAAGAAAAATTGCTGGGAGTGCCGAAATTAGAAAATTCTTCAGGGAAGGAGCAAGCTATGGCTGTCTGGAATGTTTTAAAAGATTGGGGATTTGAAGATAAAGCTCAAATTCTCTGTTCTGACTCAACTAGTTCGAACACGGGTCGTATCAACGGTGCTATTACATTTCTAAAGCTGTATGCAGATCGAGAGATGACATATTTTCCATGTAGGCATCACATATATGAATTAGTGCTACGAAGTGTTTTCGAATATGAGTTAAACGAGGTGACTTCTAGTCCAGATGTAGCTTTCTTTAAAAAAATCAGAGAAAAATGGAATAATTTGGAAAAAGAAAATTATATGGACGGATATAAATACTTGAACGCAATATGTAGTGAGAGCGAAATACTGAGAAATGTGAATTATCTTTCTAATGCGCTAAAAAATAAAAATTTGAAGAACGATTATCAGAAGCTCGTTGAATTATGCATAGTCTTTATTGGAAGGAACTCAGACTCGACTATCAAAATCAGACCACCAGGGGCTTTACATCATGCTAGATGGATGGCAAAGGCCATTTACTCCTTTAAAATATTTTTATTCAGGCAGCAATTGTCTTTAAAAATGTCTGAACTAAATGGTCTGAAGAACATTTGTTTGTTTCTTGTGACAGTGTATGTTAAATCATGGTTAGAAAGTTCATCCGCAATTGGTGCTCCACTTAATGATTTAATGTTTTTAAAAAGTTAAAGAAATATGAAAAACAAAAATCAGGGCATTTCATCAATTGCTTTGAAGAAGTTTTGTAATCATCTGTGGTACTTAAATGAAGAGTCGAGCATTTTAGCGATTTTTGATAAAAATGTTAACATTGCGTCCAAAAAACGCATAATAGAGAATTTGAAACGGGAAAATCTTCATACTGAAAGAAAATGTATTGTTCAGCCTAATGAAGTTTCCTTTCTTCTAGGTAAGATTTTAATTTTCACACAATATATTTTATTTACTAAGAATAATTTTTATTAGACATTATTCTTTGATTTTATAATGATAGTGAATTTTTTTTTCATTTATCAAATTTTTAACAAGATTTTCTAATTTATATTTACACATTAAGTTGTTCAGAATTTAGATATGATATCGTACAATTAGTTATTGGTTTTATTTTTTTTAGAAAAAGCAATAGAAGACTTCATTTCTCAGAAAAAGTTTAAATTTGTTAAAGAAATTGAATATCGACATTAGCTTTCTGAATATCAGTCCAGATTTTTGGGATAGGGACAATTCTTATTTAAAGTCACAAGAAATATTCCAAAATCTCTGAGTTGTTAATAATACAGCCGAAAGAGGGGTGAAACTGATGCAAGATTTTAATGGATTATTAACTGTAGATGAAGAGCAAAAGCAATTTCTTCTTCAGTGTGTGTGTCGGAAGACCACAGGAAGCAGTATCCGGACTGCAAGACGGCTACTCTGAAACGAAAATTTGCCTAAATATATTATTGAAAAATGTTAAATGATTAAAATTGTATTGTTAACTGTATTAAATGCGTATTATTAAAATTCTTAACAAAATCAAGACATTTTTAATATGAATAATAAATATACATTTCAAAAAATATTTAATTTTTCGTTTTTACTCCTATATTTTTATATAAGCATATAATCAAGCTCGATGCGGCACGGGTTAATCTTTATATATTGAAGAAATATTTGGAATACTTTCATATTATGGTAAAAGGAAAAAAATTAAGGGGTGTGCGCTTAAAAATTGTTAAGTAAATTTTTCGCCATTATAATAAGGGCCACCCTAGTGTACAGAGATTGAAGTGACACATTAAAAAAATTAATAAAAAAAAACTAAAAATGTTGGAACTACGATTTTTTAAAAATAAGAGATAATCTCAGCAAGTGTTTTTTTCAGATAGGTAACTCGGCGTTACGCCATTCTAAATTTGTTACAGCGAGAAAATTCTGTACGCAAGGGCTATCGATCAGCAGAAGCCGATGTGTGTTTTCGGGTTTCTTTTTTCCGTTTTTCTTGAATATCAAAAAATCACTTCAGTTTTCACATAACATGTGAATTAACAAATTAAAGAGCGCAAAATTCCCTAAAAATACATGCTTTTCTTTTTCTTCCAGATTTAATATTTTCTCAGATAATTACCCTAAACAAATTCTTGATTCCAGTAATTTACGACCCCTAGACCATCGAAATAGAATGCCACCTATTTGAAAAAAAAACTTTTTGAGGTGCGTTCTCATTTAGAAAAGAATTCGTGTCACTTCATTTGTTTACACTCTGTACTATCAACTTTTGCCAAACTGTATGAAGAAAATCAAACTCTAGTTAATATGATTAACAATTTAGTGTATTTGTATTTACGACCCATTTTCTAGCAACACTAGGGCTATTTTGGGACGGACCTCGCAATTTTGAACCGTGGTCAGATGACAAGTACGAGGCCTGAACCGGCACCTGCCTTTTCGCGTTGGGCCAGTGGAAGGACATTTGCCCCCGGCGGATTTAACATGCATCAGACCCTCTTACATGGCGGTTCCTTGATGTAATCAGATCTCGAACCTGGAAACCCCCGACCCCGAAGCTGAGGCTTTATCATCAGATCACCTCGGCCTCTTAATATGATCAATAATAACGCTTTGTAAGCATTCACTTATAAAATGTAATTTCAAAATAACAAATTTAGTTTGGTAAAATTGTAGAAATAATTTAATGAACTGAATTTGAAACATTTCATGAACAATAATTATAGATAATGAAATCAACAGATTCTTATAAAATATTTTCTGTAATAGAATTTAAATTTGTAATTTCATTGCTTCATTTCATGGAAATGGTGATATGTTACAAACAATTACGAAATCTCTCTTGTTATATTATTTCCTAAAATTTTCACCAAAACATGATACATGAATGCAGTGAAACTTTTAGCCTTAAATCTATCATTATTTGCACATTTTATTAGAGAGCTAATTCATGTTCACTTGATACAGGTTTATTAATTTTGAAGATCCAATGTATTACTTGTAGACAGCAAACGAATATGACACCACCGTACAGAGAGAATAAAACACAAGAAAATGTGGAGTTGGATAGCAGTTGGAATGCGTAATGATGTTTAATCATATAAGTATGAAACCACGTTTATGAAAAATCTGGAATTTGAAACACAATTCGTTAAAAGCATGAGGTACTGTTGAAACACCGCAACTAAGCTGAAATATTAAACCTCTAAGTGGTTAGCTATTTTCATTTATTATCTTTAAAGTCTTAAAAATTTGCTTTTAAAGTGAATAATTGGAGCCTTATAGCGTTTAATCAAGTCTCTGAAATCTTAAGAATATTTCAACCATGGTAGTTTGAGAAATTATACACATAGACATGAATTATCTGCTTTTGAACTCAACATGAGAAACAGAAAAATACAGCTCAAACGCTTAGAGGGTTGATCATATCCGTAATACATCTTAATCATTAATAAATGTTCAGAAATTTGCTTTTTTAAGGTATTCACAGTGGTTTTAGAACCATATTTGTTTTGATCCCATTTTTTGATAAAAAAATTATTTTCTTCATTCTATGATAGTTCTTCAATAAAAACGTTTTCCCCTTTTTTTAAGAATTATTTCTGCTTTTTAGCTTTATATATATTTCACAAGTGTTTATCTTAATTTTTTGAATCTCGCAGCTATTGTTTTTCCCTCAAATGCCCTACCATATGGTGCCTCTCGCAAAGAAACAATATTCAATTAACATTAATTAATTAGTTGACCATTAAGTTCGAAAAATATGGAAATATTATATTATAAAAGATAACACACAACCGTGCACAAGTTCAACACTGGTACACATTGTACATTCTAGTTCATAATATAGGTGAATGATCTCTTACAAAATTTCGCCTTAACGTACATGAAATCTAACGAACTTAAAAACATACATGAAAATAACGTAGATGAAAATATACATGAAAATAACGTAGATGAAAATATACATGAAAATAACGTAGATGAAACCAAACATGAAAATAACGTCGATGAAAACATACATGAAAATAACGTAGATGAAAACATACATGAAAATAACCTGCATGAAAATCACGTAGATGAAAACATACATGAAAATAACGTACATGAAAACAAGAATGAAAATAACGTAGATGGAAACATACATGAAAATAACGTACATGAAAGCGTAAAAGAGGTTAAACACACTTGTGTAAAAATAAATGTTACAAAAGGACAAGAAGAAAGCTTTCTGTGATTAAAATTTGAACACATACATATTTCTATTATATAAATATTACATGCACAGATAAGCAAAATAAAGCATATTAATATCTCTCAATCACCGTAACTTTAATTGCTTCCACTCTCTTCGCAAAAGCATAGTCAGCACGAATGAAACGTCTGTGTCCTCTGAGCAAACATAAAACATTAAACAAAGCTACGTTAATCACACAGATCCTTATTTAACCAAGAGAGACGACGATCGTGAAGTGCAAACAAATATCCTATTTACAATTCAATTTAAAGTACAAACAATTAAATTGTGTGTTTTATTTGACCATTGATTTAGAAAAATATTGCATCATTATATCCTTTTGAGACCCAAGGATATAATTTTCGATCAATTTTCACAAAAATCGAGATTAATACTCTTGATTGAAATTTATAACACTATATATAGTTAACTTATTATTTTATATTAATTATTTTTACTTATCAAATAAATTAAATAATATAATTAAAGTATACTTAAATGTTACATAATTAATAAATAAAAGCATGGGACCACCCAAAACCATTGGAAAGCGACATTTAATGTCTATGAATGAAAAGAAACCTTTATGGTAAATTAAGCACAAATATCCATTTAAGTGGACGCTGGGTTTCAAAGCGATATCGTAAAAGGAGCACTCAACTATACACATTTTCAGAACTGTAGCTCGTCAGGTAATGAGTGAAAAGTTTTTTACAAAATTGTATCTTAACACGCATGAAATTTACAAACATGAAAGATGTTAATATAATCAATAGGGCGCAAAAATAGATATTCTAGAAGTACAAGAAGAAGGCTTCCAGTGACTGAAATTTAAATATATGCAGATTTCTCTCATCTAAATATTACACGCCCAGTCTAGCAAATTAAAACATGATCAGTATCTCTCAATCACTGAAACGTTAATTACTCCCTCCCTCTGCGCCGATGCGTAGTGAGCACAAATGAAACGTCTGTTTTCTCCGAGCAAACATAAAACATTAAACGCAGCTACGTTAATCACACAGATCATTATTTAACCAAAGAGAGATGACGATCATAAAGTGCAAACAATTCTTCTCATCTGATTGTGATTTAGTAGTCTTTCGACATTTAGCCGAGTCAAGTTGGGCTGGAAGATGAGTCAGGTAATAACGGTCCCCCCAAAGTGATCATCCATCTGAGGCATGCATCAGTCAAAGATTTCCTCTGTTGACATGCATATTGCAGCCTCTCAATCCCTATCTGAACGAGGGAGTTGAAAGCAATTTCCGTCTCATCTCGTGCGACTAATAAATATTGACTGCATTGTAATCACGAGGTTGTTGACAAACCGAGGGACTTATACCTTTGCTACTGACCCGCGAGCTCAAGTGCTGTGTTAGAATGGATTACCCCTACTTGTTTCGGCGCTTCCTTGGAGCAGTAAAGCATGTGTTATGTTAATTAAGCAACTGGTAAGCGAATATCTGTAACAGGATCGGTAGTTTATGTCATAATAACCTGGTATATAGCTACAGTTCAGTTAGGGATGAGTTTTTCTTACAAACGACAGATTTACTGCTAGTATCGGATATTGTTTTACATATCTATTTGCTACTTGCAAGTTAAATAAATTAATTAAGTAAATTATCTGACTGTTTAATTAACTTTTGGGCTTTGAAAAGTTGACAGTAATCTTACCCTTGTCTTAATTAATAAGTGTGCAAAGTTTGATCGAAATCAGTGCCGTGGTTTAGGAAGAGATGTGGATATATGTTTGTATATATGTTCCACATAAAATGACTTCTATTTATATTAAGATTTGCTATTTAAGAGCATGTAAACATATAAATGGATTTGCTTGCAAATTCTATGATTTTCTTTATTTTCTCGAATTTTGATACTTTTCCCATGGATAGGGTATTAATTTATATATCTATTTCCTACTTGTAAGCATGCAAAAATAGCAATAGAATTGCTTGAAAATTCTATGAATATTCTTTATTTTCCCGAATGTTAAGACCTTTTCGATGGATAGGGTATTATTTTATATATTTATTTGCCATTTGTAAGTATATAAACATAGAAATGTATTTGCTTGCAAATTCTATGATTTTCTTTATTTTCTCGATTGGTGAGTCCTTATCCATGGATCGGGTATTGTCTCATATATCTATTTGCTACTTGTAAACATGTAAACATATAAATGGATTTGCTTACAAATTGTATGAATTTTCTTTCTTTCATCGAATTTTGAGACTACTTCCATGGATATGAACATGAGGATTTTTAAGGGTACATGAATTCGGATTTATTAATATGTATTGTATGAAGTGTGGTTAAAGGATAAAAATGAAAAGCGAAAGTTGAATAAGTTTTCATCAGTGTCTCAAAAAATCATAAATTGTCTAAAATGAAATATAATTATAAAAATATTTTACCGACAATTATTTCTAGAGTAAAATGCAAGAAATTAAAATAATGAAATCTCTGCAGCTAATGACGGATAATAATTTCAACACCCAAGATAGATATTGAACAGACATTTAGTTATTTACCACCAAGGATTTGAAGTCATTGTAATGTTTTTACTCTGACGTATCTTAGCGTTATTCTGCATGCTTGTCGAAAATATGAAACTATATATGCTGTCAATGGTAGTTGAATATCTAATTTAATCGCAACTACCTGAAGCATCTGTCCACCCCATACTAATTATGAACTATCATAATTATTTCAAGACAATTTTTGGTGAGACACGGCATCGCATCAAAGTGTCGGTTTCGGGATCAGGGGTTTCAGGATTCGAGATTCGGTTCCTTTGAAATGTTATTCCTTGAACCCTGTTTGCCTGTTTGAAGAAGAGTGCGTGTTTAAGTAGTTAACCCCCCACATTTTGTTATGTCTGTTATCATTTTAATGTTTTCTTTCTTTATTGTTTGTTGAAACTTGATCTCCCATTTTTACATGTCATCCTATTCCAGAGAGCATATTTAACCAGTGCATGTTGTTTCTGTGTTTGTATGTATTTGTATTCCTTTTCTTTCTCTTTTCCTACCTTTGTTAGTTAGTTTTTGTATTTGTATGTTTTTGTTTATTTGGATTCATTTTTTCTCTTTTGGTACCTTTGCTAGTTAACATTTCGTATGTAAGACTTTTACTGATAGCTTGAAGTTCTTCCATTTACCTCCATGAATTGTACAATTTATAAGGAAAAGAAAATGTTGTGCAATGTTAGTTCAGCAACAATTTTGCTTTTGCCTTTTCCGGATTTCGAATGCTTTAATCCTCTTACACAGAGCGAGGCGGTCCCGGCGGTCTACAAATTTCCCCTTAACAGCGAAGAAGACCGGTCTGAGGAGGTTGGCTTCTTTTAAGGGGAGGTGAGGTTCTGATATCGCTTAGGAGATAAGCGCGGTAGGGGGTCCAATTACCCTAGCCAACCACAGCCCATTTCCGTGGGCCTTAAGAGAAAGTTATAAAAGGGGTGGAGGGTGAATGACCACCCAGGTTGGGAGAGTTCAATTCATATCGATTCCTCCCAAAAAGTTCCCGTTAGTTAGAAGCTAGAAGAAAAAAGTCGCCTCGGGATTAAAGAGTTAAAAACAATTCTATCCATTTAAATCTTATTTGAAGTAATTTTTAAATATTTCTTTGTCATAGATATTAAAAATATAGATCAACCCCAGGCCTCAGCATTCACATTCACATCCATCCCAAACTAATCAGGAGCGGTGGGATGTGGCGTAGTAGTAGTTGGCCACGTGAAATCCATTGAAGTTCATACCTCTCCCCAGTGATAAAGTTAGGAAGTTAAAAGAGCATAGGTAATGCTGGAGGAAATTTCTTCCAGGAGCAGCTGGGTGTGCTGCCCAGGTGGGATTTTTTTACAGTAAACATATGCGCCTTCAATCATCACAAACTTAATCCATTAGTAGAGGTGGTTGGAAAAAATTAGTAAGCAGAAAGGAAATATACTCCTTTCATATACAAAGAAGAAACCAAAGATGCTGCAAAGGAGCAAACTTTGTTTTAAACACATTTCCGTCACCAATAGCAGTATTATAATTAATTCTAAAACTGACGGCTTCATGAGACAAATTGAAGAATTGAATGCTTTCAATAATGCAATCATTAATTACTCAAAAAGTTTAAAAATTTATGATTTTGTGCAGTATACAAAGCCTTTCATTAATATGCTTTTTATAACGCAGAAAATACCGTACTGAATGAAAATGTATTTATCCACTTTATACTACAAAGATAGTTTCATTACCTGCGTGGTTCATGTTTAAAATTTCCTAGACTTTTGAAGACTATTTGCCTACTTCTTTTTGTATAATGAATCGGAAAATAATATATAAAAATATTATTGAAATGGTAATATGAATTGGATTAATGGTAAACAAAAGTACTTATAAGGTGTACTGTAAGAAAAAAAGTGAACTGTTGACGTTTTCCCAGAATCATTTCATTTCCATCTTGTATTACACATGTAGATATGGTAAAAAGCATTGTTTTTCTAACCAGAAAATTGGATTACCCTTTCCTACCGTAGCATAGGGTCGTCTGAAAATCATTGTTTTCCTAACCAGAAAATTGGATTACCCCTCCCTACCGAAGCATTCTCTACCGTAGCATAGGGTCGTCTGGAAAACGTTTAATTCGCAGAAGGAATTGGATTTCCTAGTTTCTACCGTAGAATAGGGTCGTCCTGAAAATCATTTGTTTTCCTAGCAGAAAATTAGGATTACCTCGTTCCTACTAGTAGCATGAGGTCGTCTGAAGATCATTGTTTTTCTAACCAGAAAATTGGATTACTCCGTTCCTACTCAGAATAGGGTCAAACTGAAAATCACATGTTTTCCCAACCAGAAAAAATTGGATTACCCCCTGCATGGTAGCATGAGACGTCTGAAAATCTCATTTTTTTCTAACCGAAAGTGGATTACCCGTCCTACGAAGCATCCGGGTCGTCTGGAATCACAGCCTCTCTGGAAATCCGGTTTTTCCTATGAAATTGGATTACCCCGTTCTACCGTAACATATTGTGGTCGTCTAAAATCATTGTTTTCCCACAACCCGAAAATTGGATTACCCCTCCCTACCGCAGCATTCGGGTCGTCTGAATGACAGCCTCTACAATAGTTCGAGTACTAAGGCCGGAGTCCTAGTAGCCATCGCCGGCCACTGCCCGATCCCTCCCATAGGATGTACGTACTATCACTGGAGTGAAGATCCAAGTCCCCCATTATTGTATCTACAGGGGAAGCGAAAACCCACTTATCCGGCAGTCACTCATGTCTGTTTACTCGTTGTTGATTGTTTTTGTAAACTGCACTTTTAAGCTATTTCATTTTAATATTATTTGATTTGCTTTCTTTTCCTCTGTATCTGATTTAAATATTTTTAAAGTTTAACAGTTTATATCTACTAAAGGAGTCAAAGGAATTATTTACGTAAGGAAGACATTAACTGAAAGCTGCAAATGAAAATTCTATTTGTGATAATGCATTTCACTGACAAGAGAACGCTATTATAGAGAAAGTTTAAATACATAAATTTAATTATCTGTGTACGGTTGAGAATTTACTTGGAAATAAATATATTTCTCCAATAGGCAACTTCAAGAAGTTTATTTTCTACTGAAGTCAATTCCAGGAAGATCATTTTCTGCCCAAGCCAATTTCCAGTAATTTGCTTAAATATAAAGCATAAACAATTTGTATGTTTTCTTCATTTTTGTATTAAAATAATATGAGATGGGAGCAAAGGTTTTGTATAAATTGTGATTCGCATTGAAATATTGTATTTCTTCATTTTTGGGGCGATGGCGGTGTTTATATTCTTCGAAAGAACTTTTCAGATTTTCTTTATTTTTTAGCTAATTTAAGGCGAATTTTCAGTAAATATTTAGGATTCTTTTTTCTTTATATGAACTAATACATTTATATAAACTTGATCATCCCAAAAATCAAACAAACATTGTTAAACATTTTCTGACACAAATAGAATGTTAATTAAAATTAAATATTAACAGGACATAAGAAAGAAACTTTTAGTTTTTTTATTATATAAATCATTCCTAATTTGGAATATAAACTATATTCCAGCTTTTTCAACCATAAATATTTTTAAAAAATTCTGATTGATTTCTTCATATTGAGAAACGATGTTAATACTCTAATGCATGTACTTATTAAATTGCTGTGGTTTTCAAAAAAAGGGATGTTATTGGTTAATTTGTAACTTCAAATGTATCAAAAATGATAAAATATAATTTAAATTGTAATAAATTTGTTTAATATATGTTATCCTCAAAATATAAATTTTTCTAGCTTCGTTTGATGTAAAAAAATCTTCTATTGCATTTCTAATCTTTAATAAACTAAAAACACAAATATTCTTTTATTTCGTTGAGTCTCATCCATAGTGTAGATATTCATTTAAGGCGAAAATCACCCCAACATAATCCCGCAAAAGACGAATAGGTTCTCGACCATTCAATACCAAAACAAATAAAGAATTTATTAGCGCAAATCCCCTAACCTTCGCTTTTTTGTACCGCAAACAACTTTCACCATCATTTATTATTCATCTCTATAAATGCTACTGCTTACTCTGTGTCCTCACATCTTAAAGACGCAATGAAAAATAAAACAGACTACCCTATGCGAATCGATGGACTGACTATTAGAGATGAAGCATGGGGAGAAAAAGCACATATCTTGATCATTATCTGAAAAAAATAAAGCTATCGAGGAAAAAAAATGATCCATAACTGATCCAATACATAATTAAAAAGCCCTCGTTCCTGTTTGTACATTTGTTCATATAAATCAATTTTTCTCTTTGCCACTTAGTGAAGTTCGCTGCTGCACTTGATGGCCGATTTTTGATGCCGTTATACAACCCTCCCCCACCCCCTTCGTGTGGAGAGGGGGTAGGAAGTGAAGTGAAGAGAGTCGTGGGTGCCATTAGACCCTTCTCTTATTTTCGGAAGCCATGTTGCCTGAATCAATCACGAGGTAGATGCAG
>BGPR01012336.1:0-20407 GCA_013235015.1 Araneus ventricosus
ATAATGCATATTGACATAATACACCTGTACATCGACGCTGAAGTATTTATTACAGATTAGATACAAAATAAAAACAGAAGCTCTATTTCTCTTTAGTTTATGATAATAATTTAGCAGAAAGGAATTTAGTCAAAAACCAGCGTCATGCCTGGAAAAAAAAATAGTTGAGTCTACATTCTGAAAAATCAGATATATGCCATCCACAGATCTTCCTCTAAGTTGAATTCAATAACTTTTGATCAAGTGCTTCAGCACCCAAATTTAAGAATCCAACAGTGTTCAGACTGTTTGAATTTTTTCCCCTTTTTATTTGCACACTAGCTGATCCTAGCGCAGATCATCTGCGACTCAATTAGTACGCAGTATACCACTGTATTTTCCTGCGGCTTCTAAAGTAAAACTTGCTTTCACACTCACTGAAGTAAAATTGACACAGACAAAAAAAAAGGCGCCAAGTGATGTAGGCATAACAGAAAAGTAGCCAATGCACCTATGTTCACACTAGTAAGTTTCATGATGAATTTGTGAACTGGAATCGATTTTTCTTTCTCATATGAAGTATACAAGAAAATATTGTAATTCCAAAAAATTGAACTCGAGATTGACGGATCTCCATCGTTTTGTGACCTCCCTGAGTCCGAAAACACATCTTGAATTAGCTATGTCTGTCTGTCTGTGAACACGATAACTCGAAAACTATTAGAGCTACGGGGATGAAATTTGGTATGTGGTCTTTAAACATAATTTGTAGGTTTCTATCAACTTTTGGACAAAATCCGTCAACGGTAAGTCTGTCCGTCTGTATGTCCGCGGTCATGTGAACACTATAACTCAAAAATTTGAATAGCTAGATGGATAAAATTTGGTACACAGTTTTATCGTCATGAATGTAGGCCCGTATAAGATTTTGGGCCAAATCCGTCAAAAAGGGGCGTTCAAATTGCATATTCAATTTCTTTTAATCCGATTCTCATGCGCAAAGTACTGGTAGCAATCTCTTATTGTTGTAAATTTTATTTACAACAATAAATAATGTTCTCAAACATGAATTGTAACAAATTTTTTATTGTTGTAAATAAAATTCAAACCGATCTCATTATTTCAGCAAATCTTTTATTTACGAGCTTTTGCAATTGTTATGATTGTGGTAGTATAAATTGTTTTCTTGGGAATTCAATTCCAACACAGAAGTTTCGCTTTAGTATTCATTTCATTGCCTATTTTATCTCACCTGCTTCAAAGTAATAATTTTTTGAAACGTGGCAACAGATATTTGATTTCATGTTTGTTGGTTTGTTTCACTTTCTCGTATACGAAGTATACAAAGAGAAAGTATTGTAATCGTCCAAAAAAATTCGAACTCGAGATTTTGACGAATCTCCACTTAGAAAGTATACGATAAAGTTTAGGGGAGACCACTCCCGCTGGTATCTTGACTGACTTCAACTATTTTGACGTTAATCTAAATGTTCTCTGGCTCGCCTAAGTCCATATGCTTCATTTCAAACTGATGTATTAATTCTATAATTTCGTCCAAAATTTCATTATATTGTAAGAAATATTGTTAACTCATCTTAAACTCCTCTTTTTTCCGAGAAAAAGTTATGTTACACCAGAACGAATATAGCAACAGTCTATGACTATGAAGTTATGCCTAACATGACGGAGGCTAACGGATTTGTTTTGTAAACAAACCGATCGTTGCCCTCGACAAAAGAGAAATTGAACTTTTTTTACTGCCACGTACCTTAGCGTTTTATTGATCTTTCAAACCAATGGGCTTTTGTTGCAACTTTCCTCGATAGTATATAATAGATAGTATCCCATTTAAAAACTTGAAAAATTCTTGAACACAAAGCAGTCCTTTGAAAAGAAACAACTGATAGACCATTAAGTCTCTAAAAGAAGAGTCGAGTGGTGGTGTTGCACTTTTGATAGAAAAAAAAATTCAAAGCAAATATATTACTATTTTATGACTTGGTTTGAATTAATTTAGCATCTTCTCCACACTTCAGTTATATGATAATTCTTGAGCGAAAACCAGGGCGCGTGTCGTTGAAAAATTAGTTAGAACCATTCTGAAATATCATACTTATGCCATCCACAAATCTTCATCTTAGTCAAATAATAGTTTTTATGATCTTGTACAAGCTCACCCAAATTTATGAGATATTCAGCTTTCAAGACAGTTTTATTTTCATGTTTATTTGCACATCTTTCAAATCAACTGACTTTTATTGTAATTTATCTGAATAGTATACATATTTGTCGTAGTTAAAAACCTTTCCGACTCATTTTTTTCCCTTTGAATGCTAGGTGCTTTTGGATTCTCGCTATGCATGGTGGGAATACTACTAGCCGGATGTGACGCCATTATCAACATCCTGTGTTTTTCCCTATCCTTGTTCTCATCTGGAGTTGCGCTATCCGGAGTAATGATTTCAGGTGTGGACATGGCTCCAGCATTTGCAGGTAAGCGGAAAAATAGCTTTAAAATTTGTTTTATATATATATATATAACAAATACGAAACAAACATAGCAGAAATGCAAAAGAAACATATATAAAATAAACATTCGCAGAAAACATTATGATTTCACTAATTTTTAAACGGTTCGTATAGATTTTACTTGCCCTGATGAGCATCTATACGCTTTTACCGATTTACTACAATCTCTCCATTTTATTTTAACATTTTTTGACTTTCATGATATATATATATATATATATATATATACTTTAAACATTTCATGAAATAGTTTTTAAATTTAAAAATTAAGATATATACATGGTATTCAAAATTTAACCTACACATTTTTAGGCAAGATAGAAAACAAAAATTAGGCCAAATTGACTAGTTACTCTCGCTTGTGGCGATAAGAAACACCCCTCACTCCCATTTTTGAAGACATTGTTCCACTGCCAATTGATCGCTATACAAACGTTCTTCTAGGAATGCATCTTCCGTTTATGTTTGAAAACCCAAACTATCTTTCGTTGAAAATAGAACAATTTTAAAATTTTGAAAAACTGGTTTAATTACCGAATTTTCGTTAATTAACTACTACATATTTTTTGTGGAGCAATTTTTACTTTCTCGTATACGAAGTTATACAAAGAGAAAGTATTGTAATCGTCAAAAAATTCGACCTCGAGATTTTGACGAATCTCCACGTTTTAGACCTCCTTGAGCCCGAAAAACACAATTTTGGAATTGTGTCTGTCTGTGTACGCGATAACTCGAAAACTATTAGAGGTACAAGGATGAAATTTGGTATGTGATCTTTAAACATAATTCGTAGGTTTCTATCACATTTTGGACAAAATCCGTCTACGGGAAGTCTGTATGTCCGCGTTCATGTGAACACTATAACTCAAAAACTTGAATAGCTAGATAGATAAAATTTGGTATACTGTTTTATCATCATGAATGAAGTATGAAATTTTGGACCAAATCCGTCGAAGTTTTCATTGTCCGTCGATCTATATAGTCGCATATTTTTAATCGCATTAACTTCTTATCAAAATTACTTAGATAAATGAAATTTGGTATGTGGCCTTCTTACCTTAATTGTAGTTTTGTATCCAATTTTTGTGTCAATCGGTTAAAAAAAAGGCGTTCAAATTGCATAATTAATTTTTCTAATTATTTTCTCCATGTGCAAGCGTACTGGTAGCAATCTCTATGCATGCGAAAGCTATTGAGCGAATTACGTCCCTTTTTCCTTGAGCCGGCAAGAATGGAACCATAGAGTAAAGATAACAAATTAAGAAAGCGAATAGGGTTGTAGGAGTGTTCCAACACTGAGGCCCGCGAACGTTGGCAGAAACGCGCGTGCCAAAACCGCTGGAAACCTCCGCTGTAATGTTATTCCTATGAAGTAAGCCTTACTTGCCTGCTTGTCGAGCTGTCACTTTTCGCGAAAAATGGTTGTTTCGTGCTTTGCTTATGGGTGTACTGAAAGATTTGCCACAGGTGGTCATATTACATTTCATTGGCAACTTATCTGTATAATTTTTATTCTCATAAATATACATAAAATTGTTTTAAGATGATTTTGAGTGCGTAATGTGTAGTGCTCCTGCTGCAACATAACTGTTATTTTATTCTGTATAATGCTTTTAAAGATTTTTCTTTCTGGAAATATATGTTATTTATAACTTAAGTAATAAGTACAAAAAAGCCTAAATTTAAGTACCAAAAACATAAAGATTTTTCTATCACTCACTAATGCAATTAAATCGACTGTTTTGCTTGTTTCTGTAGAATGGCGCAGTTTGGCAAATTCTTTTCTGAAATTGGCGGTTTTTGTGGAATACGCATAATTCGTTATTCAAACTTCATAAGTGACTATTTATGAAGGAAAAACCGATTCAGCTTGTTATAACTCTTCAGAAAAATATGAAAGCTAAATTTAGAAATATTATATAGTATATCAGTTGCATTTAAGGTGTTTGATAATTTCAAAATCGTAATCTTGCATTTCTTTCTATCCTAATGCCTGCGGTGACTATTTTATTTATTTCGCATGACTATTTTATTTATCGAAGTAAATAAGATAATACTTTCTATCAATGAAATTATAAACTATTTCATTAATTGATTTCAAATGATTTAAAAACATTTAATCTTCGCATTGTTTAATATATGTTTTAAAACATTTTTCAATGCCAATCGTAATTTGCGTTCTATGCGTTTTATTTTTATAGTTTATCTTATGTGTGACAAATTGAATTTTTAATCGCTTTTAATCAATAATACCAAAGGAATGTAATGAAGATCTACAAAAAAATAAAACTAGAAGCATCAACACCAAAACTATTCTCTTTAAGGGTTATTAGTTACTTATTTTCATCAAATTTACTTAATACAATAGATAATAAATAATCAATATATTATTTTAGATAAGATATTACTTATGATTTTCTTTTGCCTGCATGCGTAGTAAAATTTTAGTCCTATAAATTTTTTTTTCTTGAAAAGTAAAATTTTGGAATACAAAATAATAGAACAATATGTATTGTAATGCTGTTCATCATAATTTCTGCTATAGTTAAAAAAATAAACAATGCCTTTTAGTATATCACTTTTTTAATTGTATAACCTTTAAGTGCTTTCATGTAATATTTCTAAAGATTTGTAATTGTTTTGTAATTTGCTTATGTGAGATAAACATTTTTGTTTCGTGGATTGATTTAATTCATAATATTTCTTTCAGACTGCACTACAGTTACAAATTTATATTGTTTTAAGGTATCAGTATTTTATATCATATTTTAGAAACTGGTTGTCTTTACTGTTATTTCCTTCAAGCTTAAAACCATTAAGTTTATAAAAACGTTACTTAAATATATTTCGTTTGATTAATGATATTATGACCCGTTTAATAATATTATCAATAATTAATTAATACTGATAAAAATCAAGACTTAAGTTATTTAAATATGATTTTTTACCATGATTTAAAACCGATATTCAAGATAAATTCCTCCCCATACATTTAATTTTATAAAAATTTTATGGCAGAAACTAAAAGAAGTCCGAAAATTTCGCGGTTTTTTCAAGATTGTGTCAGTGGCAAAAAATTCAAAACTGTGGAAATCAGTCCGGGTACCAACCGGAACAACATATTAAAAAATTAACTCTACCCTAATTTTTGTATCTATTTTCTACTATTTCGCTGGACTAATGTAGTAAGTTACTTTTCCTTTAGTAATTGTTCAGCCAAGTGCTTAAAACTCGCCAAAATAATGATTGAGAGCCAAACCATGGTAAACATGAACACTCGGTTCTCCCCTCAGAGTTGCCCATATGGGTTCCCTCGGTGTGGCTTTGTTATCAAAGAAGCGCTCTCTCTATGTAGTATCGTATACTCTAAGAGTGGAACCTAGCAGTTTGTGACAGATGCGTGTTAATAGGTACGCATCTCTTTGAATTTCACTCTTTACCTAAGTATTTTACAATCACTATAATCTACAATGAAAAACCTTCTGATAATCATTGGATTCTCGGTTACAGTAGGTTCGAATTATTTTATACACGCGGGGGGGGGACAGAACTTTTTGCGGAAGTATAAGAAAAAGTTTAAGGGAGACTACTCCGGCTGGTTTTTCTCTGAAGCGCCAACGTGCGTTTGGTAAAATAGTTGCCAGTTTTAGACGAAATCGATAACATGCATGGTATAACAATAAGCAAATTAATATTACTTAAACCTTCATCAATAATTAACTGGCATTATATTCCTGAAATCAGTCAATGGGGCAATGGATTTTCATTGCGAAAGTGTCATTTTTTTATTACTGAGCTACTAGTGTTTCATCGAAAAGATATGAAATACCGAAATTTTCGATGCAGTTAATCTGTGACCGTAGCACTCGGCAATAAATATTACTTTGTCCTACGAGCATTGCCATTATACCATTTCGATTACACTAGTAGTTTTATGAACAGCAGACTTGGCATGCAAAAAATAAATAAATAAAATAAAAATATAAATAAATAAATCTAAGATCTGCTCTTCATCGCTGTCTTTAAAGGTTTAGCCATTTATTTTTCCAATACGAATTATTTACACAAGTGTCTGCTTGTATCAGTATTCACACAATTACGATAAAATTACTGCTATTATCAGTATTAACACAATTTCAATCAAATCTCTTGCCATTCCCAAATTGGTTCAAATGTTTTAACGATGCCAAACTCGTCATTGGCTCGTCAAACACTGAAACCATTCAAACGGCACCACCTTGAAACGGATTCAAAAAATCAAAATCTTTTCACGTATGTTGTTTCCAATGACTTCAAGGAACATTCATGCCAAAGTTCGAAAACAATCGAACAGCACGTTTCGTCGTAACTTCATAACAAGCAAATTTCCAGACAGAAAGGTTAAATGCTTAACAGTCGAGTTAGAACAGGTCGTCGCTTCACTCATTCAAATAATATTGGTAGTTCGGTGAACAGATGTCCCCCTCGCGTCTCCAAAAAAGATCGAAGATCCGCAGTTCGTCGCAGTATTTAAATATTTAGCCTTTTTTTCACCCTCGAATGCGAATTATTTTCATAAGGCTTTTATCAGTACTCCCAAAATTACAATTAAATGTCTGCTTTTATCGGTATTATTAAAATTACAATTAAATTCTGCTTTTATCAGTATTATTAAAAGTACAATTAAATGTCTACTTTTATCAGTATTAATAAAATTATAATTAAATGTTTCGCCATTACCAAACTGATCCAAATGTTTTAATCGTGACAGACTCACCACTGGCTCGCAAACACATTGAAACCTTTAAAACGGCACAACCTTGAAACGGGGTCAAAAACTGGAAATTTTCACATAATGTCGATTTTTATGGCTTGAAGGAACCTTCATGTCGAAATCGAAGAAAATTGAATTACGCGCTTGTTCGTGACTACATATCAAACATATTTACAGATAGGCAACTTAATAAAAGGTACAGTTAAAATAGATACCTCGCCTTGCTCGGTCGATGATTAAACCAAAGGTGAAATGTTATAAAAAAATTTTAAATGTTCCAATATGATAACAAAATACACTCGAACTTTGCATAGGAAGATCCTTCTTATTGGTACTATAAAGCAAGATTCCGTATGGAATTAATAAAATTCCATACATTCCGACAAAATGTTTCGAACAAATAACATTGTCATACAAGGAGACACGAATTGGTGCTAGTTCTGCGTTAAAAGATGACCGTGAGAAGATACATATGCCAAATTCAAAGTCTTGTCAATTTTGCAGATATTTTTGCTAAAACCTGAATTAAAACCTTTCACGTCTTACCGTATATTATACAATTTATTTTTCACCTGTTTTCGCATATGCAAAAGACATTTTGTTTACACCTTAATGTTTCAATATCCATAAATATGAATCGGTTCTTTTATTCCCCTTAGGGTCTCTCATGGGCGTTGCCTCTACTATAGCAGGGTCATCAGTTGTTTTAATTCCTGTCATAACAGGATTGGTAACTACACATGTAAGTATTACTTAGAAGCTCGCATGCATATTCCAAATATGAAATTCTCCATGCAGAATTGCAGCATGGAGATTTTTGAGAATCTTAATATTATAAAAATATAAGTACAAAATAAGTAAAAAAAAACCTTTTTGTTAAATATTCAGTAAATATTGCATTTTTCGTACATAATATCTAAATTCTCCTTAGTATTATACATAATTTGGCTTTAAACAACAGTAGAGATATAAAGCTATTATGACATATTGTTCGAGTGAAGAAAACAAATCACAAACTGACGGTTATAATTCTCTTTTGACTTCTATACCAATACATTTATTAATCCATCATAGTTAAGTTTCTGGCTATGAACCGGTAGTTGGAGGCTTGGTGGTGATCTGGACAGCCTGTAGAACATTTATTCGAAGCTGTGATCCCTAATTCTGGAATCTAAAACCTTATTTTTTTTTCTAGGAAACGCTCTCCGAGTGGCGGATAGTTTTCTGGATAAATCTCGGAATTGTCGGCAGCAGTGGACTTGTATACGCTCTCTTTGGTTCAGCTGACATACAGTCATGGAACTATCCCGAGATTGAACATTCGGGGGAAGTTGAAAGAAAGCAGGAAGTTAAAAACATCAATCAAGAAATAGAAATGAATGAAAAACTATAGATGCATACAAAGTAATGGATTATCCAGAGCCATGTGGTGCTACATTTAACATCAAGAGTATGCAAATCTTTTGCCAAGAAAGAACAATCTGAAGACAAAAACCAAAATATTTATCTTAATACCAATGATCAACTTTAAATTTTTAGGCATCAATTTAATGATTTTAGAATGAAATAATTCAGGTAGTCTTTGAAAGTCGTTAATTGCTTTAGGATATACAGTCTTCCATAGAATAACGCAGAAAGAAGTTCACGTTCCAAAGGAAAATACGGCTTCAAAAGTGAGCTAAAATTAGGTGTTCATTTGTGCGGTATTATGTTTCCTTTTAGAAGTTCACAATTTGTTGTGGGTAAATAATATTTCATTGACATGAAGTCTGATTCCATAATGATAACTCAGCGAATGTTTTGCAGTTTTAAGGAAATATCCAAACACTCAGCCAACTGCAAAATGAAATATTACTTGTTGATATAAATTATCAAGTGTAAATTTTTAATCATGGAATGAATTATTATGTGATTAAAAAAATTATCCACAGAATTTTGAAAATCTTTAACAGCTGACGTTGACACAGCGTTGCTTAGAATAAAACAGACCAAAGAACGCGGATTGCGGGTACGGTGGAAAACTGTTGACTAAGAATAAGTGTCCAATTTTGTATGATCTTTGTTTCTATCATTCATCAAGTTGAAACTTCACAGACATATCTGAAGTTTAACTATAATACGATAATGCAATCCTTTCCTTATCATGATAATAATCTATATCCTTTATTATGATAATATTTGACATTCATACTCTGAAATGAAATATAGATTTCTTCAATTGAATTCATGTTACAATAATAGATCGTGATTTCAGCCTGAAATCTTTATTTCCAATTTAAATTTGATAAACTTATTTTATTTCTGTATAAAAGTACGATACACCCTTTCAAATGGGATAATTCAAGAACAAAACGGATGCATTACAGATTTCCATTTCCTGAATTACTAATTTCACAGTAGTCGCAAATAGAAATCGCCAATTATCGATCCAACAAAAATTTCATTAAAAATATCAATTACACCTGTTATACTGTAATGTATTCAGTATCTCAGAAACAGAAATGTTCAGCTTTAACTATTTTTCTTCAATGTGTACATTACGTTTTATTTTTTGATAATAAAATGAATAATCTTTCATTATCGTTGTTCTCTCTGTTATTATTGTACTCTAATTTAAGCGCTTTTATTTAACTCGGCTTGTTTCATGTTTGTACAGATAGAATTACTGAACGATTTTACTCCACTCCACTCTTGCTCCACAATTACTCCAATCTTGGAATACTAGAAATCTTCAATTTTGTAAGTTGTCTGTTATTGATGAAAATAAAATTTTAGATTTAGGTTTAGTAGAAAGGTATGTTTGAGACGTATGCTTGTTATAAAGCCGCTTTGTCTCCAATTGAGGATAAAAATTTGAGAACTAATTCTCAAATTGAGGACTACACACCAATATAAAATTTTAATATTTTCAGAACTTTATTGTTTTTTAATTGATTAATTCCAATTAAATTTTTATCTCATATTAGTGGCGCCATCTGGCAAGGAATTTAAGAAAAAATTTATTTTAATATTCCTTTTTAATAAAAAGCTCTGAAACGTATTTAAAAAATAAAAAGTAGGAAATATATAAAAATTTAAATAGATATGAAGAAAATAATGAGTATTTAGTATATTTAAAAACACGGTTTTATTAATGCAGTACGCTGGAAATAATTTTTTATCAAAAATATGGTGGTAAAAATGAAATCGTAAAAGCGTGAGGCGCTAATAACAGCACTATAATGAAATTGAGCCTCAATAGATTATCTAAGATAGAAAATTCCTAAACTTTAATTAAAAATTATAAATAAGATTAAAATTCAATTTTACTTCCAGTATATCTATCAACGCCTCACACTTACGCTATGTTGTTTAACATAAATAACTTTTTGAGCATTTTGCTAAAATTATAGGTGGGGCTTCCCTCATAATAATTTTCTTGTACACTTATACAAAGCAAATCAGATTCAGATATGTTGTTATACTGCTATACTAAAGATCATCGACTTATTAGTCGAATGTTTTAATTACCTATACAATTTATATGCTATTTTTTAGATAAAAAAGGCTACAATGAGAGGTAAATCAAATTGAAAGCATGTGTAAAAAAAGTACGAGCTATCTCTTCAACAGTAAATGGTTCACGCATCTGCGCGTCTGAGGGATTTTCTAAGAACTCTGTGAAATTTAACAAAACTCCTTTTAAATAAACAGTTCCATTACGCAGTCCAGTTTCCAGTTCTTGCAGTGTAATTTGGTAAGTAAAATTACATGTTCAAGCATAACCTTTAAAGCTTACCGCGTGTTAGAACTAGAAACAATCGCCTCTTATACCGTGGATCACAAACACATCCTATTCCATGAATCACTGATCCGAGGTACATAATATTAATTCGTGCAGTATAATTTGGTAAGTAAAATTGCATGTTGTTTGTAGGTTCAAGCATTACCTGTAAAGATTACCGCGTGTTATAACTAGAAACAATCACCTCTTAAACCATGTATCACAACCAAATCCTATTCTATGGATCACTGATCCGTGGTAGATAGTATTAATTATTGTGGTCTCTTTCAGGTCATAATACCATGCCACGGAGCAAGGTGAAGATGAAAGTTGAGAAGATAGATCCTGAAGCTAGAAAATAAACAACCGAAGCTGCATGTACTGAAGGAGAAAAATTTTCACTTAGAGAGTCGTGTAAGATATTTAACGTTAATTTAATAGATATCAAAAAGTTACGCAAATAAAAATCCTGAAATCTTTCTTTCTCTTAAATACTTTTTGACATTAAAAGTTTGTATAAATCTCTACTAATATCTCTGAATTATTTAATGAGAAGTAAGTTGTAACAGGAACAAGAACACAAAATGTAGCCTTACTGTTTTAACATGTATACAAATTGAAAATAATTCCTTTTTAAACAGCTATGAAAAGCAGTAAGAAGAAATAATTCAAATGAATATTAATCAAACTTCAAAACTCCAATGCTGAATAGCAAGACATTTCAAATAAAGAAATGTTTCTAATATATTTTTGGAAATTTTATTGAGAAAATACTCAAATAAAGGACTTTTGTATTCGAAAATTGTGGTTCTCTGATGTGATGTGGAAATTTGACCGGTTTTATAAATTATAACTTCAACGAAAAAAATAGTATTGTCCATTAAACTCAATAAAATTCTATAGTATAATTTAAATGAACAACTCAGAAATTTCAATTTACTTTTACATGCAAAGGGGACACAGGATTTAGTTGTTACACGGAGCAAGTTGTTATATTTGAATTTTAAAATTACCACCGGTAGAAACTAAATTTTATCACGTCAGATACCCTCATTCGTATGTCTTCCTCATCGAACACTGGAGTGCCTGCAGTCAATAGCAGAGAGAATTCTTGTGATAATGTTGATTTTGTGCCTGCTAGTAATTTTTCTTTTAAATTTTAATTTCTATTTGAGACGGAACCTTTAGAGATACCTGTTTAACGTGTGAGAAAGCCTAGATTTCATTTAAATGATATATTTAAATGTTCTGTGGAGGCGTAATATACCCCTCACACGTATCGAGATATAAAATATCATCACATGGGGCTACTTGTTACAGTGTAACAACTTGCCCCGAGTGAGTTTTTATTGTACAAAATACGTTTTCTTTTTAAAATTGATATGAGGAACTATAAAAGGCAGATGGACGGGGGTAGAACGCCCCAGGAAACATTTGTAGAGGCAGCGGAAGTAGTGATGACTAGTTGTTCATTGGGAAAGGTGACTGGTAAATATCAAATTAATTTCATAACACTCCAGATATGCTGCAGTAAAATGAAAACTGCTGTTGATTGTTGCTTTTCTAATCAATTACATTTTATAATTTAATTAATTTAAGCGTACTTAAATTGAATTAAATAAATAATTAAGCAATATAGATATATTTTTTAATTTTTAAAGATTTTTCTTGGAGATGCTGCATGCAAGTTACAAGCTCTTTGTGTTTCATATCCAGAATCAACTGTGCCTGGAGTGGTTTATAAAAGAAACCTCGAAAGGTCTTCACAGATAAACAGGAGACGGAATTTCAACAATACATAGATAATGTTACGAAGCTGTACTATGGCCTTTCTACTAAGTAAGTTAAATCATTGGTACATCAGGGTAAGCAATGAAAAATCAAATAAAAATCCCAGTGGGCTGGAGTGAACGTAAGACTGCTGCAATTGACTGACTGCCAGCTTTTCTAATGTGTAAGAAGTCTCTTTCTTTCTGCACTTCACAAGTGAGTTAGCTGAGTAGAACCACAAGCTTTAAAAGGAACAATGTTGCAACCTCCTTCACAGATTTTGCCAGTGTCCAAGACAGATTCAAATTCTAGAGTCAAGATATCTTCAGCGTTGACCTGACTAAGTGACAACGGTTCAGAATCCAAGAAAGATAATTGCCAGAAAAGGTACCAAACAGATTGGATCAGTGACATCTGCCGAGAGAGTCACTTTGGTTACCATGGCTCTTGCTGTAGGTGCTAATGGTCCTTCTTTTTTCTCTAGGAAAAACCCTTTAAATATTACTACCTTTCAAATGCACCAAAAGGAAGGGAAGGGTCAACAAATAAATTTGGATGGCTTGGCAGGATTTTCAATGCTTCTTGAGACATTTTATAAAACACACCAAAATCACCAAAGAGAGGCCCGCAGTACGTTTTCTAGACAATCATCAGTCTTATCTCGACTTACCAACATTGAACTTGGCCAAAGAAAACAGAGCGATTCTTTTGTCTTTCCAAATTATTTATTTGAAAAAACTTAATTCAGACGATGATTATGATGATAACTCAGCAGAATAACTTATGAAATTGATTTCACAAATAAAAAAGAATATAAGCCCTTCGTTATTCTATAGATATTATAAAATAATATCATAATAAAAGCATAAATGTATTATATTTGCTTTTATTGATTAACATATTTTATGTAACAATTTAAGCCATCTAGTGTAACAACATACCCCATTGCGGGGAAAGTTGTTACAATGTATATACATGTATAAAACTTTTAATAGCTTTAAATTATCGCTATCTAATCGTTGTTAAAAATATATATTATGGATCTTCAATAATTAGAGTAAATTTTAAAATGTGTTTCATAAAAATATTTTCAATAGTTTCTTTTTTTTTAAATTTGAAAAATATTGTAACAACTATTCCCGGTCTCCCCAAAATCTTTCCTTTTGGAAATTAAACTTTCTACATACTGTGTATGATTTATGAGTAATGTGAGTGGTATTTGACATATATATACAGAGAGGTTTTCCCATCATTATGCCATTGACTCTCACATGCATTTGCTATGCGGGCGGCGGTGGCCTAGTGATAAGGTCTCGGTTTCGGAGCCGGAGAGTTCCCGGTTCAAAACATGATTCAACTGCAGATACGCCGTGCTTGTGGACCCATAATACATAGTAGGTTGAACGTCCTCCCGTTGGTGTGGTGCGGAAGTTTAGACAGGGGATGCCAGCTCAAGCGTCGCCCTCGTCGTCTGACCGCGGTTCAAATTTGCGAGGTCCGTCCCAAATTTGTCTTCGTATTGCTTCAAAATGAACGTTAATATAACTAAAATAAACTAAACTAAACCAATTTATTATGTATGAAAATTATGAAACCGAATTTCTGCCATCAAATCTTCGAAATCGGTAGCAAGAAAAAAACAGCCCTATGGGGATGGAGAAGGTAGATTCCGTTTGTCCGGAGATATATGGCTCCTTCTCCCCTCGCCATTTCCTCTATTAATTTCATAAGAATTGAAGTTTTGAGGATGAAAGCGGATAACATTTTAACTTGTTGGAAAAGCCTTTTATGAAATATAATTTCGAAATTCTTAGACAAAGAACTTAAAATAGCAATGGGTCAATAATTTTTACAATCCCGTGCATCACCATTTTTACAATCAGCAATAACTTTGGTTTGCTTCCAGGCATGAGGAAATACATTAGTTCTCAACGGAAGGTTAAACAAAACAAGAAGGTGATAAATGAAATTCAGAGCATCCCTTAATAATAAGAGAAGGTATGTTATCACACCAACAGTCACGGAAGATTTCAATTCCCTGATCTAAACCACATCATCACAAGTAACACTGTCGATTTTAATGAGATCACCGACGTTGTTCCTATTGAACTCATCATTTCTGTCCTAGGCTGTGCTAGGCTTGAAAACAGATTTAAAATAGTCTGCAAAAGCATTTGCGATATCGCCATCATTTTCATAACACACGTTATTATAGTATAAACTGTTAGGCGAATTGATGTTTTTATTTTTAAAATAAGACCAGCATTTCTTAGGATCCGAAATTAGATTATTTTCTGTAAGCCGCAGAGATGTGTCATAATCCTTTTGGATATTATACTTAACAGTAGATGGTAAAGATTTAAATTCATATACTGAATCAGGATTTTCACCTTTTAAAGCTAATTTACGGACCATATATTTTCTCTTCAACAATCTCCTAGTTTTAACTGATTATCAGAAAGGAAATCTCCCAGTAACAGTCTTTTTAGGAAAGGAATAGGAGGAGGAAAAGGATATGGAGAAATTAAAATTTGTAATCCCACCCACTTCCACTCCTTCGAGCTGCTTCTACAAACTCGCCAAGATTTTCACCTTCCATACAACATATCACTCGCAGGTTCAAATCCAATCAGCATTCCTGTAAGGTTTAGTATAGTTTAGTTACACACAATTAACGTCCCGTTTTGAAGCAAAACGAAGGCGATTTTGAGACGGACCTCATGATTTTGAACCGCGATCATATGACGATGACGACACCTGAGCTGTCACCCCCTACAAATTTCAGCACTACACCAACAGGAGAACGTCTGGCCACTGCGTATGGCTTAGAGTGCAGCGGGCCAGCATACACTTCGGATCTTCAGTGGAATCGGGTTTCGAGATTTCAGCCCTCCGGTGCCACATTGGCCCCTATTCCTATAAGATCAAAAAGAACATCACCCCGCCCTTCCTAAACATCCGGGTAACACATTAAAGACCGGTCGCCGCGACAGCATATAGTCAGCCACTGTGCCCCCGCATAATAACCCACATTACGAGCGGTTCATGCGACGACCCCCAGTTTTACCGGGGTACAACCTGTCTTCGGATATGGGCCCAACGAGCCACACCACCATTATTGTACCCTCAGGGGAAGCGAGTTCCTGCTTACTTATACAGCAGCAACTCATATCCGTGTACTCGCGGTCCCCTATTCCTATAAGGAATCTTTTTAATAAAGAGTTTTTTCTTATTGTTTCTGAAATTATATTTTAAATATGCAATAATTTTACTACAAATCTATTACTGCAACAAGAGTCATACAAATGAAATCAACTATTTAATTTGCTTCATATTGTAAAATTTTATTCTTCAAGATGAATTTTATATCTCAGTGACCAATAAAGTTTCATTCTTATTCGCTGTAAGATATACGTATGCACTAGCTGTTACCCGCGACTTCGTGCGCGAAGAATTTGAACTGTTACTTTTTTAAATTCACGAATGTAAATGTTTCGTTATATGTAGAAAGAGGAAATTAAAAGTTCTGATGGTTGATAATGCATAGTTGGGCGACTAACAGGAGTGTAATGTATATGTGTCTGCTGTTATAGTTAGGTAAAATGTTTATATATGATAACACACTTTTGTATACGACGTTTTTTGTTTCACGTTTTTTTGCACTGATGTATAGGTGTAGTGGGCTGGACACACGCGAACATGCCACATTTAGTTACCAACGGAAAAAATATGATTTTTCCAAATGCACGCCTGCCCCTTTGAGTGCCTGACCCTGAGCCTGGCAAATCCTAATTTTAAAGGGAATTGTTACCTTTTGAACTGGGATGATAAATCCTTCTGTATTATCGGAATGCGTAGAATTTAGCACTCTCACCTCTCGCTATGCCAGTCATATCAGTAGCTAGCACGACTTTTGGTCCTAAGTGTGTAATTTGAAACCGTGTGCCATTGCGCAGTCTCGGTACATCGAGGTTACGTATGAATAGTTCTGGCACACCGAATTTTAATCTCAGCTTGTCGGAAGGTATCCCTGACAATTCTATGTGGTTGAAGAACTCTACAAGATATGATTTTACTTGTTATTGCCCATTACCGTATCTACAGACAGATATTCTGTAATACATCCCTCCATTTGTGAAGCATTTTTTTTTCATTTATTTGACCTAAACTTTCATTAGTCAGTGCCAAAATTACCCAATCAACAAACAATCTCTATTCCTCTTATTAGCTTGTAGGGAAGAATAAACCTTGCTTATCAGCTCCTCTGTACTGTGAACAATTTTGAAAAAGTCCCATTTTAATACACTGTTTGAATCTCTAGCAAACGCCAAATCTATTTGGCAACTGTATCAAGCGCCAAGTTCGAATCAGTTCTTTCTTTAGTAAACAAAACGTTGAATTCCGTGTTCATTGGGTTTATACAATCCTTTCTTTTTAAATCAGTTGAAAAAAGCTCTTAAAGCATTAAAATGCGAAATGGAACTACTGTAATTAGCTAAATCGTTTGGTTTAGAATTTAACCGCCAGTGATTATCCAAATCGTTTGGTTACAAATTTAACAGCCAAACAAATCTTGGATGTCGATAAAAAGAGCGATAAAGAATTATTTTGGCAACCTTTCCATTCAATTAGGCTCTTATTTTAAGTAAACATTGAACAATATTTTCCTTTAGTTATAATTAACTTTAGATTTTAAATTTTAATTCAAAACCTCTTGAAACTATGTCATATCTATCATTAGTTTTCTGTCTCGCCGTCTATTTTTCAGTTATTATTCCACAAATTAATTATTTATTTCTTTTCTCAGCAAGATCAAGTGATGCTTGACTTTAAAAATAAGTCATTTCAAATACTTGCGCTTTTCTGAAGGATCACGATCACGTGACATTTCATTTTGTTTACGCATTCCTTAAGGATCACGTGACAGTTGATTGAAAAATAAAGTAGTAATCTTCATCGCAAATCGCTTGTTAATTATTTAATTTTTATATGTAATAAAAAATAATGAATTTAACATGATGTCACCTACCCTATGTCCGTTCCTGGGTTTCAAGCTACAACTCTGCCAATTTTCATCCAAATCGGTTTGGTAGTTTTGCCGTGAATGCGTAACAAACAGACAAACACACTTTCGCATTTATTATATTACTAGCTTTTTTACCCGGTCTTGCCAGGGATAGATTCAAACTAATTCTTTACTGGTTATAATTAATTTTATTTACACTATTGTTACAAATTTATTTTAAGACTTGACTATACACAATATTTTTTAGTCTCCTTTTGCTCATCGGCGATGATGAACAATGTTGATGTATCCTTCGCCCTTGACATTCCCACATGCAGTTGGAGAGAAGTTACAGAGAAGCACTCGTCAGTCAAATCCAAGCCTGTGATTCGAAGCGATTGTCCTTGCGCCTTATAGATAGTTATTGCAAATGCAAGCCGAAGAGGAAATTGTAATCGTTGGAAAGAAAATGGCAAGTCAGTCGAAATGAGAGGTATCCTTGCAATTAGGACGTGCTCGCCCTCAAATGGCCCAGTTAAAATGGTTGCTTCGATTATATGAGCATGTAATGCTTTCACTATCAGTCTGGAGCCATTGCACAGCTTCGGTGGGTCCAGATTACGTAGCAACATAATTGGACATCCAACCTTCAGCACTAATCTATGTAGGGGAATGCAACTGAGATTTAGTGAATTCAAAAACTCCACTGGATAGCTTGTGGCTTCCTCATCATTTAAACATTTGTCTATTGAGTAGTATGTTCTTGCGGCTGTTGGAACTTTTTCTTGTACTGTGAAATTAATTTCCTTGTTCTTTCTCATTTAAAGGTGTTAATATTGCGCGTTCTTGGAGCCATTGGATGTTCTGTATATTCAATGTGATATCCGGATAAACTTGATTAATTAGATTCTCTAATGTTGGACAGATCTTGCAGAATTCATTGGAAAGCCTGATTTTTCCATTTTCCGTTGTTGCCTCTTGCCCGTCACCAATTTTAAGTAAATAATCAGAAAATCTTTGGGAGTTTTGGCAATTATTTTGAATTCTCATGTTTGTCGTTAATTTCATGACTTTTACCTGTTTCCAAAGATATGACGATTTTAAACAGACTTTGATTTCATCGGCCATCGTGCCTCTCGGAATTACTTGTAGTGTTTGTCGGAAATCACCTGCAAGGACAACAATCAGACCTCCCATAAGATCTTTATTTCCACGAAGGTCCTGGAGGGTTCTGTTCACGGCTTCGAGACCATGCTTGTGCATCATAGAAATTTCGTCCCAAAATAGTACTTTAGCTTCCTGCAGCACATAAGTTTCTGCACTTCCTTTTTTGATGTTGCAAACAGGTATTTCGTTGTGAATTAAGTCGATGGGGATTTGCAGCATTGAATGTGCTGTTCGTCCACCAGTCATCAACGTTGCAGCAATACCTGATGTTGCTACAGCGAGAGCAATATTTCTTTTTCCTCTAATTTTGGCAAGAAAAACATTTATGAGGAAGGTTTTTCCCGTTCCTCCGGGCGCATCGATAAAAATTACCCCACCTTCACTCTTGCTGTAGAGCCGTAGAACTTCACGATATATAGCTTGTTGATCTGTATTTAGCAATGTCTCCCTCTGCGTCACAAAATTAAGTAATAGATCAGAGTCATAAGACAATTCCCGAAGTATTTCCCGACTCATGTTATGTGCGTGCTGTCGTGAAGGACTTAACATGCCAACTTCCGATAAAGATTTTCCGATCATCTGCAGGACTTTATCTTCAATCTTAATGACAGTCTCATTGTAGATGGAATCGGTATAGTTTAAGACAATGTGACGATTTTCTACTCGCAATTTATTCAAAATATCTTCAGACATGCAGTCCTTATTGTTCTCCGAAAGCGCTTTTGGGCTGGAAGGTTCACAAAATGACAGGATTAATGCGAAGAGTGTTCGAATTTTTGATGGAGAATCCGAATAAACAGCTTCCTTTAACGCTTCATTCCATTGATTATCAGTTTCGAGTAATCCTAATGCCAAGCATGCTTCTCGATACGTCTCATACTCAATTTCATTCACGGTTCGGAGATCTTTGAAGCTTGTTGGACCCTTAATTTTGTGCAACAATAGTCGGAGGTAATAGCAATCAGTGTTTCTGGAGTGAACAGTATAGACACGGCCAAGAGCGTCGCCAGATCGAATATCGTCATGACCTTCTACAATTGCACCTTGCTTGCGCCGGTTAAAAACTTTTTTTGACTTATCCCACGTATAAAATTTTGGAAAATTGCAATATAATAATGTCTTCGCAAAGTTATCGTTTTTGCAGAGCTCAAAGAATCCTGTCAATGTCGAGTTTGGTGGATTAGCTAGACGACATTGCAAATTGTCTTCGCTAAAATAAATGCGTTGCCCGTTTCCGAGATGCATATCAAGATGTATCACTTTAGGGTATCGTTCGTGGATGGGAAATCCAAAAATGCTCCACGACGCTTCATTGCTCGAAATATAGAGACCTGCTTGGTATTCAGAAATTTCATCAATGCTATTATTACTGGAATGAGCAGCAAAGACACCTTGGTCGGAACCCTTGTGAACGTACTTGAGAATGTATTTTATAGATTTT